>PVLA01006034.1:0-132643 GCA_004027455.1 Hydrochoerus hydrochaeris | reverse complement strand
AAGAATCAACAAATGGGATCTCACATTATTGAAAAGTTTCTGCACTTCAAAGGAAATCACCAACAGAGTGAAAAGAAAACCAACAGAGTGGGAAAAAATTTTAACCAGCAACCCCTCAGACAAAGGACTTGTGTCCAGAATATATAAAGAATTGAAAAACATCAAGCCCCCCAAATTCAAAGACCCTCTCCAAAAATGGTCATCTGAGATGAACACACAGTTCTCAGAGAAAGATATACAACTGGCAAATAAATACATGAAGAAATGCTCATCATCACTGGTAATTTGAGAAATGCAAATTAAAACAGCATTGAGATTCCACCTTACTCCAGAAAGAATAGCTACTGTCAAGAAATCAAGTGATAACAAATGTTGGTAAGGCTGCGGGGAAAAAGGAACACAGCTCCACTGTTGGTGGGAATGTAGACTGGTGCAACCATTATGGAAATACATATGGAGAATTCTCAGAAGACTAGGATTGGAAGCCCCATTCAATTCAGCTATCCCCCTCCTGGGTATTTTCCCCAAAGAACTGAAAACTTCATATCACAGTGATATATGTGCACCCATGTTCATAGCTGCATGATTTGTGGTAGCTAAATCCTGGAAAAAACCAAGATGCCCATCAACTGCTGAGTGGATGAAAAAGATGTGGCATTTTTATACAATGGAATATTACTCAGCTATAAAAAAGGATGATCTTGAGGCGTTCATAGGCAAATGGAGACAACTTGAGACTATCCTCATTAGTGAAATAAATAATCATATTTATAAATATCATATTGTGTACCTAGTGTAAAAAGTAAATTAGAACTACAAGTGTAATAAAATCAAAATGTGTAATTGCTATTGTAAAAAAGAGAGGAAAAGAAAGTGCTCTAAGGGATATAACTGCATGTAAGTTTGAATGTGTAAAATAGATGACCGTATTGCTGAATATTTGTTGGATCTTTGAGCAAAACTGTTTGCAGTCTCACTGTTTGAATATTTACTATGTACCCTTTAACTTTGTAACTTGAACAACTACATCCAAGATGACAGTACATAATTTATAAATTACTGATTTCTTAGTGGGGCTTTATCTCATTCTCCTTTTTCTTTCTTTCTTTTAGAATTTTGTATTGTTGCTACTCTTTTTTCTGTTTTGTTTTGTTTTTTTCTTCTCTTTAAATAAAATTTTAAAAATGTATAATTGCTATTGTAAAAAAAGAGGAAATAGGAAGTGCTATAAAAGATATAGCTGCATGTATGTTTAGGTGTGTGTGATTGATGACCATATTTCTAGGTTCTTGTTGGATTGTTGAACAGATCTGTTTGCACTCTCACTGCTTTAGTGTCCACTTTGTGTGCTTTAATCCTGTAACTTGAATAACTATTTCTAAAAGAACATTATGTAATGTATCAACTAGTGATTTCTTACTATTTATCTTCTTTTCTTGAAATTCTGTAATATTTCTACCTTTTTCCTGTTTTTTTCCTCTTTAAATAAAAAAAAGAAAAAAAAATAATAACAATGAAAAATGTCAAGCATTTTCTATATTTTTAGGTATTGTGTGATTTATTGATACCACAATACTGATGTTAAAAGAAATAAAGAAATAAAATAATAATGAGCTGAGCTCCAGGTCAGTGTCCCAGCCTTACACAGAACTTCAGCAAATAATTAAGGAAACATGGTGTCTGTCTTTTTTCTTTACAACTGCTTTTATCATGGTGAATTAAATTAGGAGCACTCAATCTATTATAACTGCACAGAACTGATGCAAACCCATGTGAAAGCTTTGGTCTAGAATAGTGCTTTTGTGGCAAAAGGTTAATTTCACTATATTCATTTTATTAGAAATCAAAGAGGCAATTTCACTGAGACGTTGGAACACACGAATTGGGACTGTCAAATGCAAATTCCACTAAAATTAAATGCCTACTTAAAAGGGATTGAGCTTGCATTTCAAAAACAATACATTTAGTTGATGTCATGCAAAACTGCCAGAAAGTAGTACTGATTTAGAGAATTTCCACTGTCAGCCAAAGGTGGGAAAAGCAGGAAGTGCAGAGGGATCTTTTCATGGAGAAAAAGTACTAACGATTAAAATAGTACAAAAAAGTAAATGGAAGGAAGTGAAGCTACTTCAAAAGTCACACCCCTGGGAGAAAGGAGTAATCCAGGCTGGGAGTTCTGTGTCCGTGTTCTTCCTGTTATTGTTACCCTGTGTTTTAGTGGTGCAATATGTTGTTTGTACTCTGAAATGACGTCTTTGGACCACAGTACCTGAAGCAGGACGCAGTGTTCATTTTAAGACAGGATGAAGCAGGAAACAGAGTAAGTGGGAAGCAGAAAAAGAGGAGAGAAAGTGAAAGTGTGAAGAAAAAAACTGAATAAAAAATGATCCAACAGGGAAAGTGAAGGAAATGTAGTAAAAACAATTTTAAAAATGCAATGAAACTAAGGATGAGCAATAGCAACAAAGAAAGCAATAAAAAGAACCAAACAGCCTACTGCATGTGTAATTTTGTAACTGCTCATAATTTCTGGATATTAAAGGAAACCTCCAAGTAAGACTTGTCCACTATGAGTATATGTTCCTTTGAAGGAACAGAGCTTTGTTAATTCTTTTCTGCTACTAATGCTTCCTGTGCTATATGGAATGTAAAAAATATCTCTATCGCAGTATTCGTGCTGCTTCAGAATAGATTTGCTTCAGCAAACTTGGGAAGTACAGTTACGGCACGCTGTGCTCTATTAAAGAATCTGTAACAGACCGAGGATTGCTGAGGGCTTGCAAAGTAGCCAAAGGTGAAAACCAACGAAAACCATTAGGCTTATTAGAGTCAGACCTGTGGAGTCTCTGCTTTTACTGGAAAGAAGAAAATTTGATTGTGATACAGTAGGGAAATTAGAGTTCGAAGGGAGGTCAGGAAAGATGGAAGCAGTTCATCATTGAATATATAATTTTTCCATCTTGTCCATAATTGTATTTTATTTTGTTTACTTGGTTCTTGTCTGTGATTTCTAAAATTTTGTACTTTCTCACAAGTATGTATTGAGGAATATGTTGCATTTCCTGAACAGAGAATTCAGGGAAATATAGTGGGACAGTTCTACCAGGTAAGAGGACAATTAACATTTCAGAGCTAATGAAACATGAAACAGGATGCATTATTTTCTAGATGCTAGATTTTGACCTCAATTTAGCATGCTCCTTTGATAGAGAACAAAATATTAAAGTGCATTTCTAGGAGCATTTGCCTCAGAATTGATTAGTTAATAATTGTAGACTAGAACGCTGTACTGATGGCTGAAAGTCCTTCTTATATTATGACAGTTTATCAGCCTGTTCTGTCGAGTGAGTAGAATTAAATAAGCTTCATGTACATTATGTTAACACTATACTTTTAGCACCATGGTCTAACATTGAAAATAATAATCCATTCAAAGTGTATTTTCCACAGCTTTTTTTTTTTTCTTTTTTGCAGCCTGGGCAAATAATCCCTGATACATGCAGGTAATAACAAACAGATACCAAATGTATACAAGTTAAACAAGAGCAAAGAATTGGAAATGGGCATTTATTTGCAATTGCTGTTAATCTCAATGCAGAGGTAAAACTGTCTTTTCTTCTCTAGACCTTTTGACATTCACGGCAACGCATTGTGCATTTGACTCTGTCATCTGTGATATTGGAAATGAAATACTCTGTCTGATCAGAAGCATCCAGGACGAAGCCAAGCGGAAGATACATAAGCATCTTATGGTCTATTGCTCACCATGATTGAGCCAGTGGCATCTAAAAGCAGCGAGGGGTGAGGGGACTGACACATGCAGCACCTGTCAGAGCCCCGACCTCACACTCCAGCAGCTCACACCCACGTGAAGAAATGCATTCCCCACTCTGGGGCCAGGGAATTGCTTAACTGAGCATTAAAGCCTTCAAAGAGCACTAAAGGTGAGTAGAATTGAATCTTTCTCTCCTTTCCACTGGCCTAAGGTGATTTCCTATACTTGCCTTAGTTTAAGTAATGAGAAAAAGCTACATAAGTAAAAAGGTGTCAATATTTCCATTAAAATTTTATAGTATAGAACCCTACCTTACATTTTGTGTACTTTAAAAATATAATTATTAATTTCTATTCTAAATCAGTGTGTCAAATATAGTTCTAAATGGTGCTTTTAATTACTGTCTTTGTCAAGGATGAGTCAAGTATAAGCTTCCATCTATTTTTCAATAGCTCATTTTCATTTCTAAATTGTGAGAAATAATATCAAAACAAGAAGAAGGTAATATAACACCAGAAAATTATATGACATTCAAATTCCAGGGCAAATCAATAAAGTTCTATGGAAACACGTTCAAGCTGGCTGGTTTATGCTTCTCTCTGTTTATTTCTGTGCTTTCAAAATGTGGCAGCAGAATTTAGTCTTTGTGACAGAGATCACGTGTCCTGCAAACCCTTAAATATTTACGGGCTGGCTTTTCGATGAAATGTTTGTTTACTTAGGATTTATATCCTGTCCACCTATTTCGGTTGAAGTAGAATTAGTCAAAATCAGTCTAATGTGTGTGTTTTTCAGTTAGAGGGGTTTTTTGCAATCTATTTTAGGTATATACTCTTCTTCAAGTGAATTCTTAATAATTTATGAGCATGTAGCATTTCCCTAGCTCTTTCTCTACCTACAACCTCTGCTGGAGTCATATTGTTTTACTATAGAAGATTCTAAGCCAGAGCACGTTCTCTTTATCCTGTAATGAAACTGACACATACTTTCTAAATTAAGATAAATACAATACAACAATACAAATGAGGAACTTGCAGGACCTAATTAGAAAAACCATGCTAGGGCTTTGAAGGGCTGGATTTCACAAGAAGATTCATTTTGTGCCATCCAGCAGCAGTAGACTTTGGCCAGGGGTAGGGAGAATTTAGGCCAGTGCTGGCCAGATAAAAACAGGAAGATAGCATACATTCATGAAAGGAGACTTTATTTTTACTGATTTATTCATTTACAGGGACTCATTTTTCATTGTTCTCACCTACTTTTCTATGATAAAATTTTCATGAGTAAATTGAAACTAGATTTGAATTTATAAATTTGGATATGTCTTTTCTGTTCTGAGAAGAGGAATATATACTATCAGCCCTGTATTTCTAGATAAAGCATTGATACATATGCAAGGAAAGTGACCTCATGCAGACACGCTGTGCTCCCCTATAAGGTGGGTTATTTCCTGTAGTTACCTGTACTATAGCATAGATCTGTTTCTGGGTAACACCTGTCTGTCTACTGAGCATGTGTTCTGGATCCCCTAAGTAGCTTTGTGTCCAGGTGACTAATTCTCTGCCAAGACAATGTGGGGAGAATTGATGTGCAGAAGTGATTATGCTAAGGGGTTCAGAAAACAGTTCTACCTTCTCTCTTCTTGTCCACAGCAGCTGAATAAAGAAGATTCTGAGACCCTCAAGAAGATGAGGCTGGAAGAAAGAATCATTACACACAAAACCATGTGCCAACCAGAAATATCTGTTTAGAGTGAGAAGCAAACAGCATTGTGTGAACTATGGCCTCTTAGAATGTATTTGTTATAGCAGATTAAGTTATCCTGAAGAAGGACAGACAACAAGTATAGCCTTAGTACCAAACAAAAAAGACACAAGTAGTTCTATTAATTTTCCAGTAGTGTTTGTGGTTTGGTCATTCATTGTCTTTTGGATTTCGTTCCTCTCTTGGATTTTTATCTGGAAGAAAGTGACATTTGTAATTTATTTTACACTATTTAAAACACACTGGAAGCACAAAAGTGTTACACCTTCCCAATATTCTATATGATTCGCTATTCTGTCTTTGAATTCTCACTGCATAAGGCATACAGAGATTTTAACTTACGTGGATTATTTTTCCTTTTAAAATCTCACTTTCTCATTACCTTGAAATTATAATGTAGGTAGATGTTACTTTATCATATTTATATATGGAAACTAGAAATATTTACTCCTTTAACAGGAAATTAAGAATTTTTCCATGGGTCAACACTGCTCAGAGTGTTAGAGAAGGGAGACAGTAGCTTGGCTTTCATGGAGTTTATTTCAACAGGACAAAGACAGATGTTCAATACGAAATAATTTCAGACTAAGACAAAGACTGTGGCGGCCATAAAATGTAGCTATAAAAACCCACAGAAATTGTGATCACAGTGGCACTCAGTAGAATCCTTAGTAGTTTGCTAGTGGTTTGGGTATAAGTAGAGTACCCTGAACCCTCCATTTAGATGTCATGCAGAGTCTTCCAGGAAGAAGGAGATCAAATTCAAAGCAGGCTATGTTCTCAGTTAGAAAAAGTGAGAGTGCTAGAGTATATAGTGCCAGAAGAGACAAAATAATTAGAAACTGTAGAAAGAAATTTAAAATTCAGATATTCTAAACCTACTGGACAACATTCAGATAGAAGACAAGCAGGACACAGAACTAGGAAAACCTCGTCTTCACCCATCAACATAGATGACGATGGTGGGGGGGGTGTTTAATTTCCTGGCTGTTAGAGTCATTTTTGCAAAGCGTGGGTGTGGGAATTAGTAGGCGCTGTGTGGATCAAGAAAAGCATTAAGAAAGTCAATAAGATCTTCAAAAGTTTCAGAAGGGTGTGTGTAAAACATAGACTAACTTCCAACAAATTATTCGAAGATGGATGACTCTTTCATTTAGTTTTGCAATTTTTCTCCACTCTTGCTTTAATACTCTAGTATAACTTGTTTTCCCAAAGAAATTGAAAGCAATTTGAAAAGTAGGATGTATTTCTCACTTCTTCAGGATCTTTAAAATTGGCATGTAATATTCATTGAACACGTGCAAATTTAATGAATCAGCATGTTTTGAGATGGTGTCCTCTGAGAGCATTCTTTGGCTGTTGGCCGTGACTTGTCCTCCTGTGATCGGGTGGTGCAAGGCTGTGGTGAAGGTCAGGTCTACTGGCTGTGACTTTCATTTGCTCATAGAGACCAGCTCCATTACTCTCAGTTGAGTGCCAAAATGCTGACCTGTTGCACAGCAGATTAGCTTTGATATTTGCAATGATCACTGTTTTTTTTTCCTTTTTTAAGAACTCAAAATCAGCTTTTCAAAAAGGATTCTAAATTCCTGAACTGAAAGAAGTAAAATATAAATTAATTGTTTGGCAAGTTAGCCTGAGATGTTATTCTGTAGGAAGAAACAGCCAAGGAACGTACTTTATGTCAATGCTTTAAGTCATTTATGACCTTTTCTGTACTTTATCTTATCTTTTCTAAAAAACTTAATTTTTTTGCACAGTGTTGAATCCCTAGGGGAAAAATACCTAATGCATGTCGGAACACCCAGAGCTTCTTAGTGGAGTTCTACATGCTTAACTCTTTTCTACATCAGCCCACACATTTGACAGAACCACACCCCGAGCTTTTGAATTCTGACTGGCAAAGATGTGTCCCCGAAGAACACTGACAGTGGCATTTTTTCACTTGCTTACCAAAGTAAATATGCAAATCGATTTTGTCATTACCATATATTTCTAAATAGTATTTTTTTTTAAAAAAATATTTTGATGAATGAATTTTCCCAGTACATAATGATTATGTTCATTATGGGGAGCTGGTACCTGCACATAATGTATCTCAAGTATTTTTACATAGGCTTCCCTCCCCTCCCCCTCTTGGCCTAGTCCCATTTCAGGTAGTACATATTATCTGGAAAAAAATCTGAAACGTTTACTAGAGAAACTTTAGGATTCCTATTGTGTGCTGTGGCTCACTAAAATAAAATCTTTCTGATTTTGACAAAAAGCTGTAGATAAGCCCCGGTTTCATTCAGCTTTTGCTACCTTTTACTATCTGTGTCTCTGCACTAGAGAGGGATAAAGCACCTTAGCAGTGATTCACTCATCTCTTTTATTTAAAGACCTCATTTATAATCTGTGCTGGCTAAGCTTGATTGGCAACTTGATTGGCATGGAAGACACTGAGGTTAGTAAAGTGCACATCTGAGTGTGTCTGGCCGAGTCACACGGGTGTGACTTTGAGGACTAGATCTAGTCCCTGGCCCCTTTCTCTCAGTGTTCTTTCCCAGCATTGTTTGGCCACCTTTCCGCTGTGATATCTCTGTTTTGCAGCCAGCCAACTATGGACTAAAACCTTTGGAACCATGAGCCACATAAACCTTCCCTCCTCTTCATTTGTGTGTGTTATGAATTTGTCCCAGCCCTGGAGAGCTGAGCAATGTGCAATACCAAGATCCCCTTTCAGTGTGTGATACTGCAGTTTACATGCAGGTGGATTCAGAGCCATTACCTCTCCTGATGATTCCATTAGTCTCTTGTCCAGACCACATTCAAAAATCTCTAGTTCTATCCTAAACCAGGGATTCCCAACAATCAATTATTAAATTAATAGACATCTGTCAGGAGAACAATACTATCTGTCCTTGGCTTTCAAGAATACATCTATTGTTTAAAATTTCACAATTCAGTGTTACAATATGCCCAAATCACTCTAAATTTACTGAAAATAAGATTCTATTCAAGCAGAGCCAATGTATAACAGTTGCCAGTGTACAAAGACACAAATTTGGCTATAGGTCCTCAAATCTGTGAGAGTGTCAATATTTTGATGTTACTTACAAAATCCAGCTCAACATTATACTTGCACAATTGAGGTGAATAATAACTCGCTAAAATGTTTGGGGTTGATGAGGGTTATGTGTGTGACTTTATCAGAACTTACTCAATTTGCTCCATGACATTAGCATGCCATGTCTTACTTCTAATCACTCCGTACTTAGGTTCGTGTTTTAATGTAGCAAATGAGTATAATGATTATGTGCCTCAAGCCGTGCCTCAGAGAGTACAGAGGAAGTGAGAACTGATCCCCTACACTCTTAAAACTTGATTCTGATGGAATCTAAATGGACTTTTCAGTCACCCAGCACCATCTAGCACAATAGGGGGAAGGCAAGGTATGGTTAGAATAGGGATCCAGAGAAATCATATTCTTAAACATATTTTTGTAGCATGGAGGATGAGACAGTGCTGTATTTTTTTATAGAAGTGAGAGTTGCCCTGAAAATTCAGTTGGAATTAATCACATAGAAACCACATGAAAGATACTAGTTGGAGAGAAGGTAAGAACGATTCCAGAAGATTCTTTCTCTACATCTACCACAACAGACTCTCTATATACAATAACTTTAAATTTTATGAGTTATTTTCTATGAGTTATTTGCATGCTGTCTGGTTTTTGTTTTTGTGATAGTGTTTCCTGTGTTGTCTATACCAACCCTGAAATCCTGAAGTGAATTGATGCTTTTGCTTCAACCCCCTCAAGTAGCTTGCACTACAGGTGTGTGACCTCAAACCTGGCTGTCATGTCTTTATAATAAGAATTCGAATTGCCTTGAAGTCTCTCATTTTGGGTGCTTGGTATATACTTTTAATGATGGTGTTGATCAAATTAAGATAAACAACATAAGTTTAGTCTCCCAGTGGTTTTAATTATCTTAAAAATTCTTCAGGAATGGGTTTATATTTTATTTACTGTTTTTTGATTAAATATAAAAGCAAGAATTTATTTTATGCCTTACAAAAGCATCAGCCAGGGTGCCTTTCAGTGATCTGCTATCAATGTCTGCATCATTCACTAATTTCTATTAAGCACATGCAAAAAACTTTAAATACGAATAACAGGACTGAGAAACTGAATATGTCACTTAATTTAATTGTAATTTATATAACTGCATGTGATTAATTGTTTTCTTGGCAAAGATTGCAACACTGAACAATATATGTTTGATCCACTGGTACATCTGAATTACAATAACCCCCAAGTCCATGGGCCAGGAAAATCAAATAGATCAGTTTTTCTCATGTGTTCTTATCCAGCATGACTGTTTTCAAGTACATTAGTCAAAAATATTTCAAAAACTAAATTCTTTTCAAGGAAGCTTCTATATGACCTTTATGTTTACAGATAAACAAGCTACAAGAGTTATAGCAGCTAAGTATTTGAGAGACACCTTGGTACTAACCTTTGACAAGGGAAGAGCAGTTTCACTCTCTACTACTTTTATTATATGCATGAAAAAGTTGATTGTTTCACACCATTATTTTCAAATCAATGGTTCATACTACTTGCTTTATATGGTCATTGGTGCTCTTCGGGATGTTACACAGATAATAGTTGTTTTGTTATTTCCCCTTGCTTTTACCACAATACAATATACTTGGAAATTAGGAATAGTAATTAAAATAAAAGATACTAAATTGCACAACTTAAATTATGCTTTCATACAATACTAGTATTTGAGGAGATTATCATTCTTCTTTTTTTCTTTTCTTTTTCATTTTTTTATTTAGAGAAAGAAAGCAAAACAGAAAAAGGAGTAGAAATAGTGCAGAATTTTTTAAAAAAGTAAGAAATCACTGGTTGATAAAATACGTAGTGTTATCTTAGAAGTAGTTGCTCAAGTCACAAAAGCAAAGCATAAAAAGTGGACAATCAAACAATGACAGTGCAAACCATTCTGCTTTACACTGATGTTAAAACCAGAATACAATTCTTTTCAGAATAAAATATATAGGTTATTTGCATATGTGTATAATACATAATATCACTATTATAACATATATTAATAACAATTATTCAAATATTAAAGGATAAAATCATACTTGTTGCCCTGGTACTAGAATATAAGTATACTGCATGTTAATTCATTGAGCCTACATTAAAAGCAGAAAGAGTAAAATGGAAGGTGAGGCTAAACTCTGAAGTTCTGCCCTGGGGGAAAGCAGTTCAAGCTGCCTCTCTCACTCGCCCTGAGACAAATGGCCCAAGGTAATACCTTTGTGAGGTTCTATGAGGTACAGAAGTTCTGGAATCCAGCCACAAAAATGACATGTAGATCTACTTCACAAAAAGAGGTGGCACACGGGAACCAGAGCTGATTTAAAGAAATATCTCTCTGTACTCCTATGACACTATTTTGGTGGAGATACCTGGATCACAGAAACCTGCTGGACCAACAGGTTTCTCAAAAAATGACTATAATGTGTTCACCTGCAAAAGAATATTTCATTTGTACTTAAAAATCCCCCAACATACTGACTACTGTTTGCACCTCTTTGTAATTGTTTCTTAAACATCCTCCCTCGGAACAAAACACCACTCCATAATGATGGTTCGTAGTCTGAACACTTCAGTAGTTTCATCTTCTTAATTATCGTTTTAACTCTTTTATATTGAAAAACTTCTAAGATTCTCTTCTATATTCTAAGTGCAAATATCTTATATTCAAAATTTTCTAATGTAGGGACTGGGGATTTAGCTCAGTGACTTAAGCGCCAGCCTGGCAAGCGCAAGGTCATGAGTTCGATCCCCGGTACCAAAAAACAAAACAAAAACAAAACAAACAAACAAAATTTTCTAATGTTTTATGATGTCTAAGACTTTCAGTCTTTATTGTTGTTTATTAGAAACAAAACATCCACAGCTAGCTAAACTAGAATGTAAGCCATTTGAGGGCAATCCGACTTGTTAGATATATGTCTGAGTGCATATCGTGCTCAGTGTTGACGGATTTCTATGAAAACCCTGTGTGAGTTCTAACTGGGTTAATACGACTGACATACAGTCTCAGCAAATTCTGTTGTAAGATAGGGACCCAAAAACTTATTGTCCAGGTGAAGGAAAGTGTCCTAGAGACTCTGACATGGGTGAGAGTTCATGCTTTACTGGGATTCCCTTATGTTCCTTCTCCACAAATTGGTTTCCATTCATCCACTATATGCCCTGCTTCCTTACTGTAAACAATAGCACTTTTTTGTGTCACAGAGCCCACGTCCACTAATCTTATATGACTGATTCTGCACCATCTTCTCTCGTACAAAATTATCACTCACTTGCCATAAAAATTTTATTTGGTTTATATCACCTTATAAGTTTCCAGAGGGTAGTAGCAATGATTTCATAACTCCATCTCCTAAACAACACTTAACACAATGCTGCTCCTGATGGATTGGCAAACCATGGCACTCAGACCAATTCAGATAGCCACTTATTTTCATAAAAAATATTTTGTTGGAACATGGCCATGTATGCACACCTGAGTAGATAGCATCCAAGTCTTCTGCTGTGCTTTGATGGTGGAATTGTGTACGGGGATTCAGTCTGATTGCCTGTAGGAATGTTTAGTTCTTTAATATCTATATCTGAGTCTCTACATAGAGTTTGTGTTTTTCTGATATCCATGAAAATGACTCAGTAAATATTGTTTAAAAGTTTAAACTTTGCTGCAAACTATTTCTACAACTCCAGAATGAACAGAATCTTCCAGAGTTGAATTCCAAGGTTAAGGTTCTTTTACACTAAAAGAATCTTACCTGGTTTATATTAATATAAAATTTCCATTGAGGAGATATAGTTAATGTTTCTGCTAGTGAACTGAACTCTGTTTGATATTAAAAAGCTGCAGCTAGTGTTCACCTTTGCTTTATGAATTTACTGTCTTCTATTAAGACATCTGGAAATTTCAAACAAAGAAGTTTTAAAACAATACCAAAGAAAGCTTAATTGTAGGCTATTCTTCAGCAGGAACAGATACCTCATTTAGTTAGTGACAAGGGTAAGAAATTTTGCATGTTTTAGTAACATTTTGCAGTAAGATTCATTGTTTCACACATGTTTGGTAAAGTTTGCTCCTTGATTGAGATGAAAACATTCAAAACAAAACCCCTAACAAGCGATTTTCATTCAGGAATAGTGGGATTTGGCTTTGGTGGAAAATGTTTCTCATTCTGATTTGGATTTCAAATGGGACCTTAATAAATCAAGATGAAACTCGCAGATATGCTCGTTTACTACTTCCACTGCTGGTGATCAGTAAAATGGAATGGTTTCTTACTCAGGGCTCACTTGCTCAGAATTTTCTAATCTTCCGGTAGGCAACCCCTCAACCCAAAAAATCATCCTGTCTTGCCTAATGCAGCAGAATAAGTAAACCAGTTTTCCTGCCTGAGAAGATGAGCTTTCAGATTGTTTCTTTGCAAAGCAGGACCCTACTGTGTTGATCTAGTCAGATTTCAAAACCTGCACAATATTCAGGGCAGCTTTATTCATGATGCCTTAACTGCTCAATGTAGCCTTAGGATGATATGCAATAATTTTTAGATATAAATGAATATTAAACACCAAATAAATTTTCAATAATATGACATCTCTTTTGGTACTTGTTTTTCACTTACCTTAGCTGAATATATTTAGGTACTGTATACTATTCATGCAAGAACTCTAAGTTAATGGATTAACTGTTTAAGACATTGCAAATTTATTTTCTAAAATGAGTAAGTTAGAAAGGGAACACAGTGTTAATCTCTTAATGAAATATTAAAAAATACAGAAACCACACTATGGTACTTGAAACAGAATATAAAAACATATCTGGAGAATTAGAAAGTTAAATGAAGAACACACTCTTAGGGCAGTATGTTCTTTCATCTATTAACTGAAAAATATTTCTAAAACTACTGAAATTTCATGCCTTAAGCAAAAGCTGATCTATATCATTGGAAATAAAAGAATTCCTTTTGGAACAAAGAAACATAAAATGAGTGAGGCTCACAATAATTGGGACAGTTATGAAAAAAACTAAAACAGATGAAATTTATCATACTTTTAATCAATTTTTATTCTTTAACTATTATTTCATTTGAGAGCTTATTTAGAAGTCACCTTTTGTGGTAATCAAAATCTTCATTAGGACTTTTTTCATTGATTCCTTTTTTGTGAGCAATCAGGTAATTCTGACTGACAATGGCTCCTTCTCAAATAAAGCATCTTTCATAGGTACCTTCTCTCTACTAAAAGTCACCAGTAAGCCCAACTCTCACACTGTGCTTTTAACTATAGAAAAACAACTGTAATCATCCAATATGTTCGATAGTGCCTGATTTGGGATGTTCGATTTCTTCTCCTCTGGGGAAACCAGCTGGGAGTGAAACTTCAAAATCAAACTCAATTATCTTTTAAAAAAGACCTTATTTACAATTTCTGTAATGTTAATATTCATTTCACTGTGGTCTTTTGCATTTCGTTTATCTTCTTTGTACACAAAGTGGCTGCCTACAGACTACATTATTGGTAATCTTGAAAGCCTTCAGGAGATTATTGCCTAAAATGGTGGAATAGAACTAACCTTTGTGCCACTGTGCAATCCAGAGAGTCAGCTCAACAGAGGAGCCACTACACCACATTCAGTGAAAGTGAGGAAGATATTTGAGAACAACAGAGAAGTGAAAAAGGAACATCAACATCATAAAAATTTGGAAAAACAATGCAGAGAAGGACACAGAACAATTGCAACTTCAACTTTGTTCCTTACCTGGAGCCATAGAATCCCAGTTCTGCAAGTGTAAGGTAAACAGTTAATACCAGATTGCCAATGGTTTTATCTATAGGGAAAAGAAATAGTCTTGCAAGCCTTTACTCTAGGTCTGTATTTGTTTGGAATGTGACCACACTTACAATAGTCTGACAGTGAACTGTGAAAAATCTCACAGGAACAGAAAAGCAGCCATCTGGAGATGAGTCCTATTATTAGGGACTAATCCTCTAAAGGAACTCAAAGGCTCTGAGCAGCCACAATTAGGGTCCCAGTTGGTTTCTTTCTGCATCCATAGGGCAGGAGGTCAGTAGGGAGTGGTTCTTGTCTGAATCAATATGGAACAGAAGCCCATCCGGAAAGGTGAACAGCGTGGAGCACGGGGGCTGATAGAGAGGGGAGTTGGATGAGCAGGAATTTTTGCCTGGGTACCTGGAGACTATGACAGTGTGTCTGAGAACTGAGCACCTCTGAGAAGGATGAGGAGAGAAAATGATCAGCGTAAAGATAAAAATCAGAGACTTACGTAAAAGACTAGCGAGACACTGCTCCTGGCTAAGGGATTTGGTTTGCAGAAGCAGAGGTCCACATGTGGGGTGGATGAGGAAGCGTTGCCTTCATCCGAGTGCTTCCTCCCGCTTAAACCATGTACAGCAGTTTCCGGGCTGGGGAGGTAGGCAAGCGCTAACGGTGCAGACTGAGTCTGAATGTTGTTCTTGCCAAAGGCAATTTCATGTACACCTCATGGGGCAAGGTGGCTGGTTGAGTAACAGAGAGGAGCACTTGTCTCTCACCCAGCCTCGGGGACATCAGCAGCAGGCAGGATATTTCCTGTTCACTCCATCTCCTATCTGAGCACTCAGCTGTTGGGCAAATGATCAAATGGCCTCCAGGAGTCCTTCTCTCTGGAATGGACTTGGCAGTGTCTGGGCCATAGAGGGCGGGTGTGGAGTGCCTCTTCAATGATTTTTGGTCTGTTTCCCTGGTGGTAAAACCTATGTTTACACCACAACACATAATCTTCAGGGGTTGTAAGTTGGTGCCTTACGGGCTACCATAAGTGTAATATCAGCATGGATGACTTTAAGCAGTGCATCAGGTATGGAAAATTTTTAGTGATATAACATCATCAAATTCCATAAATTTTGAGAATGATATTGCATCTAGAACCCCAATAGATGTGACCAAAAAGAATTTACCCACATCACATCATAGATAAAAGTCAAGAGGACAGAGAAAGAAATAATATTGAAAGTTACAATAAATATGTAAATTCAATTATAAAGGCAAACCCTTCTGAATAATAGCACATTTCTCAGAAGAAACTCTAAAGACTAGCGGAGCACAGAATGGTGTATTTCAAGGTATGAGAGATAATAATTCTTTACCTATACTATCATATTTGGTAAAGTTATCCTTCAGAATTGAAGGAGAAAGACTTTTCAAGATAAATGAATTAAAGGAATTTGGGGACATGGTACCTCCACTTCAGAAGACAGTAAAGGAAAATGGCACAAATGAATACTATGACAGAATCAAAAGCTGAAAAAGAAAAATGACAGGAACTAGTACTTAAGTTTCAATTATAACCTACATGTAAACCATTTCAGTTCTTGAATCAGAAGACACAGACAGCCAGATCAGATCAAAAAATGTGCTACTATTTTAAATGTCCAACTAAGTTAAATGTCCAACTATTTGCTACTTTCAACAAACATACCTAAGCAACAAAAGCACACACCAAAAATGAAAGGACGGAAAATAATATATCATGGAAATGGAATCTGAAAGCAAAAAATAGTAGCTATGCTTATGTCTAAAAAATTAAACTTCAAGCCAAATTACTTTGAAGAGACAAAAAAGGATACCACCTAATGATAAAGAGAAGAATCCACCAAAAAACATAACAATTGTAAATACATATGCACCATGGGTTAACACACCTTGTTTCATAATGCTTCTTGACATCAGTAGACAGGTAGACTCAATACCATAATATTGAGTGACTTTGATATCCTGCTCTCATAAATAAATGGATTATCTGACCAAAATTTGAAAAATATCAGAGTTAAGTTGCACTATAGTTCATACAGACTTGATACATAAATACAAAATGTTCCATCTAACAACTGCAGAATTCACATTATTTTCAAGAGCTCAAGGACTTTTCTTCAAAGAGTCCACATTTAAGACTGAAAACAAGGCTTTTCGAATTTCAAAACCCTGAAATAATTACTTGCATCTCATCAGTCAATAATAAAATGAAACTAAGAATCAATGCAAGAGGAGCTATAGAAATAGCATAAACACATAGCACTATGAGCAACTTAGGGCTGACTGAGCAATGAGTCACTGAAAATCAGAGAAGAAATTGCAAAATCCTTAGAATCAAGTGAAAATGAACCACAACATACCTAAATTTGTAGGACTAGGAACAGTGAAAGCATTCTTGAGAGGAATGTTTATACCTATAAGTACCTATAGTAGAATCAAGCAGTAAAGGAGCAGCCCTAGTCTTCTCTTTGTTAGGAGATTTTTCATTACTACTTCACCTTCACTGATTGTCTTTGATCTGTTTCAATCTTATGTTTCAGTTAAATAACATGCAATAGTAAAAAGTGAAAATAAAAATGCAATATAAGGGTTTAAACTGGAAAGATTCTGGACTGGAACAGACGGCGGTTAGATTACTATGATTCATCAACTTAGCTGTTACAAATATGTTCAATATTTTTCACTTTTTAGAGACAGAAGATGGGACTTGTGAAGTAGTTGGCATTTTGTATTTTGTCTAATTTTTGCTTAAACCCTTTCAGAGATTGAGGCAGCTGGTTGGGATCTCCTTTGTGGGCACCAAATTTTCTTTCTGCCGATGTCACCAGTGTTGCCAGAATCAATCTGGAAGTGTGAATATGAAATTAAAGTGAATAATTGTTTAAATCAAAAACAAAGTAAATAAAAACCCACAAAGGGTTTCAACTTGGTGAAGTTTCAGTCTTTTGTGGCTCAGTAAGAAGGAGACTTTGGTGTCACACCGCAGTTGAAACTGAAAGGTAAGTTTCTGGCAATGGAAACCTCAGCACTGAGAAAGAGACACTCCCAAAGGCAGTCTCCCAGGTACTCTGTGCTTCACCTGTTAAGCAATTATTTAATTTGGTAAACAGCTATTGTGTGTGGCTGCCTGAAACAAAGAGAAGAAATATGATCCCAACTCCTTGTCTTGGTGAATCACATAACAATATGAATTACACTTATGTTAACATATCAATTATGCTGAATAAACAATTTCACAAATTCTAGTTAAGATGAATATGGTGTTTAGAATTCTCCAAACAGGTTATATGAGTAACCACTTCCTAACTGGAGTGTAATTTCATTTAAATTGTGACTGTAAACATTGACATTGTCTTCACTTGGCTAATGGTCTGCATGACCTCAAAACCCTCATTAGTTTCTTCAAATCTATGACTGATTCAGAAACTGAAATGCCAGACGTGGTGGTGATCTCAGGACTCAAATTGAGTCTGTTCCTCGGAGAACATTTTGGGATAATGAGATCATGGTGTTGCATCCTAACAGCCCATGAATACCTCAGAGACTGTGCTGAGTTTTGCATTGCTGGGTTCCCAGCACCTCTGATGTGTTCAGCATTATAAACCCCCTCAGCTCAACAGTAACCACTATTGTCTACCAACCATTCAGCATTGTAACATCCTTGGTGTTCTTGTTTCACATTCACTTCTTCAAGAAGAGGAGTCACATTGTCAATTGCAAGCAAGGACAACAGGACAACTACAAACTAAGGCTAGTTTTCAGGGTTGAGGATGTAAAATATAAATGTATCCTCAAAAGGAAAGTAGAGGAGTCCCAATGACAAATGCCCCACCTGTAAATTCCCTTTATTCTGAGCTTTATGATTGCAACTCAAAATAAGTTAGAAAGATTATTGTTACCTCACCTAGGTGGACATGTCACAGTGACAAACACTATTTGGCTTCCTGCAGCTGTGGTCACAGTCCTTGTTGGAATGAGGAGCCCTGCCCAGCAGACACTGCTCCACAGGTCACAGGATGGCTGTGCTATAGAGGTCACTCCTGGGCCAGAACTGACGATGGAATTCTCTGCTATTGCCAGCAAGGGAATGAAAGTGTAAGCAGGTTCACAGGACACTTTACATCAAGTGGAAACTGAATAATAGTTTTGTTCTTGTGGGCTGAGGAAATCTCTCGAGGATTAATTTCTCACCATTAATGTAATTGTCTAAAGCAATAGTGGAGAAAACCAATCATTCTAAATGCAAAACTCTGAAAATGGATGGGCAAGAACTCCCATTTCAAAAGGGGAAAAATGCAAGGAGAATAGTGATGGGCTTCTTCTAGCATGTGAGGATTGTTCTCCAGCCCCTGATACTCTTTTTTGCAGCTGGATTTAAAAAATAAAGGGAAGCTGTTTCTGCACTGTGTTGATTCCTGGGCTATGACATATATTCAAACTTTTAAAGAAAAAACAAGTTATTATGGTTGAACTTTGGAGAAAATTAGCTTGGGACTGCCTGAAATATCAATATTAGAGAGATTTTCTGAGAAGTTAGTATAATGGCACATTTTTCCTACAGGTAAGAATGTATCTATTACTTTTGCAGAGAGAAGAAAACAATTATTTTCATTAAATGTCTAATCTGTGGGTCTCAGATAGTTGAGAAGTTGTTGAATAACTGCCAAATGACATCGTCACTGCAGCATTAAAAAATAACAGTTGCAGAACCTATGGTTAGAAAGCCATTTTTCCGAACACTACACCGTATTTCAAACAACCACTATGAACTTAGAGAAAAAGGTGCACAAGTGCTTTAATCTGTAAGTGCACAGCACATGCAAGGTTGGCGGGCTCGGGGTCCACCAGGAAGAATATTTGTCTCCCTGGTTTTGGTCTCAGAACCTGCTGCCTAGAACTCACAATGGGCCACAACCGAGAAAAGCAAACACCTTCTGATTAAAAGAGAAGTACCGTGAAAGACAGAAGAGGAACCATGGAAGAGCAGAATGTGTATTTTGGAGCTGAATGAGGTTTTTGCATGTACTAGACATACTTTAGAGAGAGACAGAAACTTCTTTTCCCAAAAAGGGCTGCATAAATGAGAGGCACTTTCCCTGATAACACACAGGTGTGTTAGGGCCAGCAGAGGAGACAGGAGGTAAGTGCAGCTACAGGACACGTGAGACAAGAAGGGAGAGATCCCCCTAGTCCTCAAGAAGCCGATTTCTGGAGAAAAGTTGTGTTGTGAAACAAAGTGGTTGTCAGGAGAGTACAGATTGGAAGGTGATGGCGTGAAGGAGACACGGGAGATCGGACATCATGTGACTCCGAGGCAAGAGACAGGCCTTGGCTGCAGGACAGACGCAGGGAACCCCACATCTCCGAGGTCATTTCAGCCTTGAACCTCAGCCTGACAATCTGGGTCCCCTATTCTGCACACCTGACCCCTTCTTTATGGAAGCTTTCGCTTTATCGTGTGTAAGGCTTCCCCGTTTTTCCATCTTTCTGTCATTCGGCTCGCATTTCTTTTTCTGAACTCACTTTGCGTTATTACCTCGAATGTTGTATATTTGACTTTGAGCACAGTCACAGCAGTAGCGCAAGGCAGGAGTCTTTTACTCTATAAGTTATAAAGGCAGAAGCCTAATTCAAAGATCTGCAGAGATCATGAGGGAAGACACAGAACATGATAGGAAAGGTAATCTTATTAGTCCTGACTTCAAGAAATGTAATGAGAATTTCTACATTTAAGTTTAAAGAAACGTTTAGAAGCATTTTTGTTTCAATATTTTATTCAATTAATCTTCAATTGGCACTATGTATCAGGAGCTAATATAAATATTTATGATATATAAACATGTATGTAATAAGTGACAATGAGATAATTCAAAGTACATGAAAATGTGTTGTGCAAAGAGCATCAGTATATAATCTTTTCCTTGCCCCCTTCCTTCCTTCCTTCCTTCCTTCCTTCCTTCCTTCCTTCCTTCCTTCCTTCCTTCCTTCCCTCTCTCTCTCTTTCTTTTTTTCTGTATAAGGAATCAAACTCAAGGCCTTGCACTTGCCAGGCAGACACTGTGCCACTGAGCTATTTTCCCAGCCCCAAGAATATAATCTTTAAACATCATGATGAATCAGTTTCCCCTGTGTTTTTTGTACCTGATGTTTGAGAACTCAAGAACGTCCACAAGCATTTTGTTTACCCCTCAATCCTGTCCTTCAGGATAATTTCTGCTTTTATTTCTGGTGAAAGATCAGTTTTGTTCCTCAGGGAAGTGTTTCCATCCCTATGCTACATAGGGTTGGCTGCACTTTAATGTGGAAACTGCAAAACCCTTTCCACACATGTGAAGGGTCCGGCAAATCCTAGTTTTTGGTTCCTCCCTAATTCTTCTTTGAGAAGTCATAGCCAAAGGAAGAGAGTTTCAGAGATATTTTCACACAGTGAAACAGCCCCTCACATTGTGACCAGATTTTAATGGCTATGCCTAAATATAAACTGCGGCTACCCAACCTTTTGTGGCTGTCATTTAATCACGTAGAAAACATATACAAGGCTTTCTCTGCACACATACGAATGTATCATTATTTCTTTTTTAATTGTTCTAATTGCTCTTAATGACTTTCTTTAATTCTCCATGTCTCACCGTCTACCTCAAGAACACCACTGACCTTGTTGCTGTCTTCTTCCCTCACTGCCTACACCATGAGGTTTCCTTTGTTATCTACAAATGCAAAGTTTTAAAGGCATTGCACACTTATTCCATACCTTTTCTTTTATTTGTAATGAGTTTTCCAGATTTAATTGCAAAATGTTTGGAGTAGACTATATAAAATATTTTTTGAGTAGCATAAATTTGTGATATAAAATAAACACATTTATATGTCACATCTTGATATTTTAAATTTCCCTCACCCCATTTTCTTTTATACCCACATCTCCTATCTCCACAAAATCTATTTCCCACTCTCCTATCATTTATCTTTTATTTTTCTCTTTAAATTACTTATACTTTAGGTTTCTCATATAAGAGATGTATCTCATTAATTCATCAGCTTTATGGTCTTAAAATGTATCCATTTTCCTACAAATGACTCAAATTTATCCTTATTTATCCTTATTTAAGGGTGACTATGTATGTATACATTTTCTTTATTTATTCATCTGTTGATGGAAACATATGCTGCTTCCGAGATTCAGCTATTATAAATTGTACTTCTGTAAACATGGCATGCGCTAATTGGTATAATGTAATGTTTTTAACTGATTTGGGAAGATATTCAGAAGTTATGCAGTGGAACAGATACACTGACATATTGTGGAATGGAAAGTGAAATTGTCCATAATGCTTAAAATAGACACATTTTTGTCTTAATGTGCATATAGTTAAACTTACTTCCATTAAAGTGTTTATGTGATAATTTCCCATGACATTCTTTTTTATTGCCCTTTCAAATTCATTTACCCACAATTGTCCAACAAAAAGTTTATCTAGGATATTAATCCTTTAGTAGACTACAACAGAGGAGCTTTGTGTTTCTTCATTTTTCAGTGAAATATTACTGCACAGAAACGCCTGCCCCTGAGAGGGAAGTAACTTTTCCTGCATAGGAAATGCAATGAATTTATTGTGTTTATAATGTGATTAATCTTCTGACTCTGGACTTGTAGTAGAGTATGCTCCTATTTAAATTTTATCTTTGTCAGCGTAGACAGGTAAAGGAGGTAATTGCAAGTTGAAGTATGCTAATGGCTGCAAGTCCTGCTAAAATATGTGGAAGGATATTTCTGGCTTCAACCAGACCTACAGCACATCCTCAGATTGAAGAGAAAAAAATTAAGGGATGTGATAGGTAAAGAAAAGCAGACAAGATATTTCTAACAGATATAAAAAAATATTTTGATGTTTTCTGAAAGGGCCCTATAGGTGCTTTTACAACTTCTGTTTGACGCTTGAGTCATGCATTCAAGGAATTCCAGTGAAGGGCACTGCAGGACAATTTTGTAGGTTTCCTCAGCAAATTCTTCTCTTTTCAAAATCCATTTTTGAAAATAAAGTCTTTATGTAAGGAAAATCAACTGTGGAAGTTACAAATGTAATTTATTCTATAAAAGATTTCTTCCTTGTCTTACCTCCACTCGAATTTTAATGATCTCCTCTCCCTATCTCATCTCCAAAATAATTTGTGTTAGGATTGCATGTATGAGTTGATTTGGAAGGAGGACATTTTCAAGGTAAAGAATGGAACCTAATAGGAGACAGTAATCTATTATTTACAGCCAGTGCTCAGTAATATGTGAGTTGTTGTACTATTTACCGGTATTTACTGAGATAACTATCTTAGTCAATACTGAGTTTTCTGTTGGAGACTATGTGATAATGAGTCTTCATTTTATTTGTTTCTTTTTTTTCCAAAAATGAACAAGTCATATTGCTAATGGAAACAAAAGAAAAGTAAAATGTTTAAATTAGTATGATTATTCTAAATTGCATGTACATCGAAATAAGAATAATGGAAAAATAATGCATTTTGAAATACAAAGCATAAAAGACTCTCAAAAACTATTTCTAGGATTATTCTAAATGTTCATTCTAAAGCATTCTTGGCAAATTTTTCTTACTAGGAGTTCTTATCTTATCTTATCTTACCTAATCTAATCTATCTTATAGTTTTCCTGATAGGGATTAGACTCTACGGCTTGAACACACTGGGCAGGTACTCTACCACCAAACTACGCCCTTAACCCTAATTTCCTAGATATTTTAAATCAATATTATGCTATTTTCTCTGATTCCTTTAGGGACCCACACTACAAGGACTGAGATTCAAATTGCTCAAAGTGTACCCTAAAATAAATTTCTGATTAAAAAGGGGTTTTATTGCAGCTTTTTTCTTTATTCCTTATAGGGAGGGTACTGAGTATCTTTAACTTTTCCAGTGATTTTTGTATGGCATATAAGTAGGCCTCTATGCCAAGAAAATTATAAATAGCTTCTATAGGAAAATTTTTTCCAACTATGTGAACACTGTTAATTCTTCTTGGCTGTAGGTAGGTTTTAAATAAAGCAAATAATATTATCATTTACAAGACCCAATCCCTCTGGCCAACAATGTCAAGCATTCTAGACTTGACTGAGAATTAGCAAACAAAAGAGAATGCAGTGGGCTCAGTGATGAGGGCAGCTACATGAATTATTATTGGGTTAATTATATGAACATTTCTTTTTCAAGTGGGTCCCAGATGTATTTTCCTGGGGCAAGGAATTGTCCTTTTGGATGCCAACAAAGCTCACGGGACATGCCCAAGAAGGTGGTATGCCTACCACCAACAAGAAAGATACTCTTAATAAAGATGATAAAACTACTGAGTTTCAAAAATTTATGTTTTTTTCCTTCTGCAGAAGGTTGTCAACTACCTTCCCTCTGGTTAACCTGATACTGGGGAGCTTGGTATGATTAGGACAAAGTTGAAATTATGGATCAGTGGAGTAGCAAGAGACCAGGAAATGAGATCTAATTGTGAAGATTTATACTAAAAAATTTACAATAAAAACACATGATCCCCCTCAGAGTACTCCCTCTCCCTTCAAATGCAGTTAACCCACTAACCTTGACATTTCTGAAGCAGTTCTAGAAGCCCTGCTTTGTGAATATCTTTAGTTGAGCTTTCATGGCTGCCTGGATGTACTGAATGAATTCAAATCTTTTATCTTTCATGGTCATTTTTACTTTTTGGAAGAGCCAGAAATCACACAGTTCCAGATCTGGCCAAAAAATACATGAACACGGATAGACCAAAATGTTTTTACCAGCCTGTCTTTTTGTCTTTACATTAGATGGTGCTCTCGGCAGTAATATATACAGTTCCAAAAGAAAGACACCTATGAAAGAGGATTTCCAGAACTGCTCCATGAGTAGGAAGGATAATGGGATAAGGGCATTCAAAGTAAGGGTGAAGATTTCAATGTAAATTAATGCCAAGATGCCTTTCATTAAAATATTTTTTAAAAATTTTAAACATTCATTCTATAATTTGATCACATTTTATATTTGAAGAAAATGTGTATATACAGAGGTTAAAATTAAAACTATGTGTGTGTTTCATATCATATACTAAAATAATTTGGAATGAATTAGTGTTACATTTTGATATTTTAAAAATTTAGAAGAAAACATGAAACATTTCTGTGACATTTGAATAGAGAAGGATTTTCTTGATGAAGAATAAAACACCTAAAAAGAAATATGAATCAACTAAACATAACAAATGTTACATGAAAAAAAAAGACCCTATAAAATATGCAGGAACTATATGAAAAACAACGAAACAGAAAATAGGAAAAATATTCAAAAGTCTGACAGATTTTCATCTTTAACATTTGGAACATTGCTATCAAACACTTTGTTGATTACTAGAACTAAGGATTTTTATTGTGAAGAATAAGTTATCCTTTCTGATCTACATTGAATTTCTTTTTCTCCTTTGAGTCACTTGAAAACATAATGCGAAGTGTTTTTCACTGATGTACACTTTCCAGGTTTAATGAGCCCTTAGTGCAGGTTTTTCATGAAATTTGTCACATCCATTCTGCTCCAGCAAACCACACATCCCAAAATTAAAATGTGTGTCCACTATGTGTCCATTCACATTGCATCTTAATTTCAGGGAAGAAAAAAATAGCAGTTACCCTTCATGCTATTTATTAAACACAAAGACACACAGACACACACACACACACACAAAACCTTTATGTGTTAGATTATAAATTATGGAAATTTTATTGCAAAAGCAAGAAAAAAAAAGCCCTTCAGGTTATGAAGATTTCAAAGCCTCTTCCTAGCAGCATAACAGCGGTGTAATGGAACATCAAACGAGAGTTGGGGACATAGCTCAGCAGGAACAGCACCTGTCCGGCAAGTGTGAGTGTCTCAGTACAATTCCCATTATCAATCAACCAGTCAATCAATCAATATGAGAAATCTTACATGACAAGTTACACGGCAATATAATAGCAATTTATTATATTCAGCTATTAGAAAAAAATTCTAAAAAAATGTTAGGTGTTCCTTCCTGCTCTTCTTTTTACCTTTCAGCATCTGCTGTGCTATGTAAAATGACCCGTGGAGTGATTTACTTACTATTGTTAGCAACAAAACGCCCTCTTTAAAACGATATTGTAATTCTTACTTCTCATAATCAATTTCATTATTAGAAAGGTGAGGATTTACCTATCATAAAAATGAGCAAGTGATAGTATACCAATCCCAAACCACTTTGAAATAGATTTTCACTTAATTCAAAGCTCAAACAGAGATAATCTGTCCAGATATGTATATCTCACTTGACCTTTTGAATCACTGGATCTGATTATTATTTGATATAGTTTATTTACCAGATTTCTTCTGTATCTTGTGACTATCTTTTTCAACGTCAATTTTTTTGTTTTGTGTTGGTTTTAATAAAACTGGCATAGATCATTCATCAGCATTTGCTAACCTCATTTCAACTTTGACACTAGGCATGGGAAAGAAAAATGAATATATTATGTCTATATTCAACAGGTTCAATGCCACTTGGATGAGCAGTAAGTAAAATTAATAAAGTGTTTTACTCAGAAGAAAATCTATTGTTTGACCACAGATGCAGAAGGCATTGTTTTATGCTCATTACAAATTGTGTAATTTGCAATCTTTAGTACAAAATTATTATCCCTTAGTCTTCAGAGCAGGAAAGACTAATAGCCTTCAGAGAGTGCATATCAAGTGTCAGGATTTCATGCAGAATTTTATGTGCCTTGCTGTAGAGATGATATTTTTATCATTTCCTCATTAAATACAAGGCAATTTGTTTAATCTACTCCAATTCCCAAAGCCTGTGACAGATACCTATATCATTTGAATGAACATGCACATTATACTCCTTACCATGACTTGAATGCTTAAAATATTTTTGGTTCTCTGACTTTTATACCTCCATGAACAGTAATTTTTATTAGAAGACCACTTATCACATGGACTTTCCTCATTTCTTGCAATGTTTGCTCAAATCTAAAATAGCATGAACTATCCATGATGTCTCCTGCTGGAAACCAAATTCCATAGCTGAAAAATTCTGTGGTCTGCTCACTTACTTCTGGGAAATTCAGTATATGTTATTTAATATCTCATGGAATATAACCTTAAACCATTAACCCTGATCCACTCTCATCTCAGAGGATTGTAATTACAAAAAACATATGTTTGCATTTCCTTTGGAAGATAGCACAAAGACAAATATTTGTAAGTTCAGAAATCTAAAGTCTCCACATAAGAAAAATTTGTACTGAAGGGAGGAAAACTGTTTTGATTAGCTTCTTCATTCCGTGTTTTTATAAATGCCCTTGCTATACACTAAGAAAAAGGAAGTTCTTATCACAACTTTAAAGAAACTATACCATAGAGAGGTAGACCCAAATAATATTATTATTTCAGAAACTTGTTGGTTGTTTCTGCTTTCATATAAAGGCAAATTCTCTAAAGAATCAGAGCCTATAATTCCTAGTACATGATTAAGCTACTGTTGCTTCTCAAGTAAGTCATATTTTGGCCCTGGGATCATATTAATGAATTCCGGTCTGGTAGAGAACGACTTCTGCTGAATTCTTCACACACATTACTATTGTAGTGTTGCTGTTTAACTTACCTAGCTAGTAGATAAATTAGTGTTTTGTGTTCATATCTTTTATCCTGAATGAAGCTCTTTATTGCCTTTCTCTACCTAAGATAACTCAGAAAGAAACACTAAAATTTCTGGTTCAAGCCTGTAGACCTCTCAACATCAAGGCAGGGGGACATATGAGAATTGATCAGTTCTTTTTAAGGAACAAAGTAAGAAACTGAGGGTTGAATTTCAGCCAGTTTCAGTTCCAAAACTTTACTGCGAGGTGACTGATAAAACAAAAAGTTTTAATTCCTCATAAGAAATCTCATTCTTGGTGAACATGGTAGAATATTTTCAGTCACATTTATTCTAAACAGGTGTCAAGTATGCAGTGATTGCAGTGTGATATGAAAGCCGAGACCAAGACAAAATTTGAGATCACACAGACCCATCAATGGATGTGGAAAAGCTAGACAGCAGATTAAAATGAAAGCTACGGAGTAGCAAACTACATTTCAAGTGTCTGATGTGAAGAAAGACCCTGGGAACACTATGACCCATGGCTCTTTCAGTGAAGAGACAATACTCTGATGGGAAAGATTAAGTGTGTCCAAAAATCGCGTTATTTTATCTTAATGTCATTGGAAAAATATTTATAAATCTGTGCTGTATAAGTTTTGACTGGCTTTCCAATTTTTTCACCATTCCTTCTGTATGTTGAATGTGATGATGTGTGTATGTATGTATGCGTGTATGTGTATATTTATGAATGGATAGATGCATGGATGACAGAAGTTTAAGTTTCTAAATTATATGACCTACCTATAATTCTGCCAAAAGACTATTGCAATTTATTCTTGTATCAGGTATTTTTGTAAAGTTTTCAAAGGTAAGGGCCAGGGATTTAGCTTAGCAGCTTAAGTGCTTTCCTAGTAAGCACAAGGTTGAGAGTTCAAACCCTGATACCAAAAGTTTTCTACAAAGGTAATATATATTAATAATTCAATTATAACTATTATTTCTGCTTCTTTTCTGTCATTGTTGCTTGCCTGCTTGGTAATGCTAGAATTATCCCTCAGGACAACTGTATCAATATACACAACTATTTTTTTTTATGTTAAAGAGAAAGAAACAGAAAAATCAAGACACAAATAGCAACAACACAAAGAACAACAAGAGCAAAATGACAACAATAATAACAAAAAACAATAAAAATATGGGATTTCAAAACAAGGTGATAGGAATTGAACAATGGTTGCTATATTGCATATTGTTATGTTCAAAAGAATTTCTTAGTTTACCAGATACAGGCATATAAGATTGATGAAATAATACAATAATATCCCTTTGAGCATTTCCTTACCCCTTTTACTGTGTCTATTGTAACTTCTGGATCTTATTTACTCTTTTATTTTCTTACACTAGTGATACAATATGGTGCTTATACATGCAAGTCTGATTTATTTCACTTGTGAGATGGTTTCTAATTGCATCCTTGTACCTATAAAAGTCTCAAGTTTATCATTCTTTATGGCTGAGTAGTATTCCATTATATAAAAGTACCACATCTTTTTTATCCATTCCTCAGTTGATGGTAATTTGGATTGTGTCCAAGATCTGGCTATTAGAAATTGTGCAGCTATAAACATAGATGGACATATTTATCTGTGGTATGATGTTTTCAATTATCCTGGGAAAATACCCAGAAGAGGAATAGCTGGGTCAAATGGAACCTCTAACCCTAGTTTTTTCTCCACACTAATTTCCACAGTGGCTATAGTAGTCTGTAATACCACCAACAATGGGGAAGTGATCCTTTTCCCTCACAGTCCTGCCAACATTTGTTTTTAGTAATTTATTGATGTTAACCATTCTTCCCAGAGTGAGATGATATCTCAGAGCTGTTTGAATTTGCATTTCTTGAATAATCAATGATGTTGAACATTTTTTCATTTATTTATTTTGCACTTGTATTTCTTCATCTGAGAATTGTGTAATCCTCTCAGATAACCATTTATGGATTGGGCTTTTGAATTTTGGTGGCCTGATTTTTTCAATTCTTTATATGTTCTAAATAGAAATACTTTTCTGAGGGACAGTTGGCAAATATCTTTTCCCAATCTGAGGATTTTCTTTTCATTCTGTTGGTACATTCTTCCAATGTCCAAACATTTTTTACTAGGATGAGATCCTGGTTGTTGATTCTTTGAAGTACTTCCAGTGCAATATGGTTTTTGTTCATGAGCTCTTTGCCTACTGCTATGTTCTTGAGATTTCTACCTACTTTGTCTTCAAGTAGGTTTGGTGTTTGCATCTTAATATTTAGATCTTGGATACATTTTGACTTTAGTTTAGTACATGATGATAGGCATGGATCTAGTTTAAGTATTTGGCAGGTAGAAAGCCAGTTTGTCCAACACCACTTATTAAAGAGGTTATCTTCCAGTGAACATGTTTGGTACCTTTGTCAAAGATAAGATGGCTGAGCGTATTTGTAGTTGGGTCTACATCTTCTATTGAGTTCAGTTGATCCTGAGGTCTGGTGTTTTGTTGGGGTTTTTTTTTTTGTTTGTTTGTTTTGCCAGAACCATGCTGATTTTGTTAGAACACCTTTCTAGTATAATTACAAGTCTGGAATTGTGATGCCTCCTGCCTTGCCTTTAGTGCCCAGCATTGCCTTTGCTATTCTAAGTCACTTACAGTCCCATATGAATTTTAGGAATGTTTTCTCTAGATCTGTGAGGTATGCTAATGCTATTTTGATTGGCATTGCATTAAATTTGTATAACAGAATATGGCCATTTTTGAAAGTTTGGTTCCTCCTATCCTTAAACAAGGAATATCTTTCCATTTTTTAAAATCCCTCATCAATTTATTTTTTCAGAGCACTATAACTTACAGTGTATGAATCTTTTAATTCTGTTAGATTGATTGCTAAGTATTTCATATTTTTGGTGTTATTTTGAAGGTGTGGTTTCCTGATTTCCCCTTCAGTGAGTTTGTTATTTGTTTACAGAATGGTACTGATTTTCGAGTGTTGACTTTGTAGCCAGCTATACTGCTGAATTTGCTTATTAAGCTTAGATGATTGTTGGTGTAGTTTTGGGTGTCTTTTATGTAGAGTACCATGTCATCTATAAATAATGATGATTTAACTGCTTTCTGTCCTATCTTTATTTCTTTTACTTTTCTCTCTTTTCTACTTGCTCTGGCTAATGTTCCCAGAATTATTTTGGATAGGAGTGGTGATATTGGACAACTTTGTATTTTTCCTGATTTTAAACTGAAAGCATTCAGTTTTTGTCCATTTAGTATGATGTTGGCTGTTGACTTTTATACTCTTTAGGTATTTTTTATTCCAATTTTTGTTAGAGATTTTACCATGAAAGTGTTGGACTTTATCAAAAGCTTTTTCTGCATCTATTGAGATGATCATGTGATTTTTGTGTTTTGCTCTGTTGATAAAGTATATTACATTTATTGATTTGCATATGTTAAAACATCCCTGCATACCTGGGATGAACCCCACTTGATCAATGGTGCATAATTTTCTTGATAATTTGCTGCATTCTGTTTGCTAGTATTTTATTGAAGACCTTTGTATCTATGTTCATTAGGGAGATGGGCCTGTAGTTTTCTGTTTGGTTGGGTCTTTCTCTGGTTTTGGTGTTAGTGTAATACTTGCCTGAATTTCATTCTTTTCAGTTCATTAAAGAAGAATTGTTTCCCTTTCAATTTCATTAAAATTTTGAGAAATATTGGTTTTAAATCTTCTCTAAATTTCTTGTAGAATTCAGTGGTGAATCCATCAGGACTTTGGCTTTTATTTGTTGGTAAGTTTTAATTATATTTTCAATTTCATTAACTTATATTGGATTATTCAGAATTTTGGTATCTTCTTGATCCAGTTGTGATAATATATATGTTTCCAGGAGTATGTGCATCTCTTCTGTTTTCCATTCTATGAGAGTATAGATTTTCAAGGTAAGAAATGAAGATTTTGTGAGTTTCCGCAGGATCTGTAGTGATTTCACCCTGTTAATTTCTTTTGGCAAAAATTTAAATTTTTGTTTCCTCTTTTTGATAAGATTGTATAGGGGTTTATCAATTTTTTTTTGTTTCAAAGAACTGACTCTTTGATTTATTAATTCTTTGTATTGTTTTCTTAGTCTCAATTGCATTGTTTTCTGCTGATATTTAAAATTTCCTCCTTTCTTTGGGCTTTGGACTTGACTTGCTTTTCTTTTTCTAGAAGCTTCAGGTATAGTATTAGATTGCTAATTTTGCTCTTTCAGTTTTCATGATGTGAGAATTCACTTCTATAAATTTCTATTTTAGGTCTGCTCTCATTGAATCTCACAGGTTCCTATAACATGTACCTGCCTTTTCATTTAGTGGTAGATATTGTTTAATTTCTTCTTTAATACATTGATTGTTCTGGAGGGTGTTATTTAATTTCATATGTTTATAGAGTTTTTGTAGTTTCCATTGTCATTAATTTCCAACTTTATCGCAATATGGTCAGCTAATATACATGTGATAATTTCAATTCCTTTGTAATTACTTAAGCATGTTTTTAAAGTTAGTATATGGTGTATTTTAGAGAATTTCTCATGTGCAATTGAGAAGAATGTATATTCTGAAGTTGTTGGGTGGAGTATTCTGTATATGCCTACTAAGTCCATTTGTTCAAAGGTTTGATTCAGTTCTGTTATTTCTTTGTTGATTCTTTTTTGTTGTTGTTGACTTGTCTCTTTATGACAAGGAGGTTTTAAAGTCCCCTATTATAACTGTGTTCTTGCTTATATGGTTTCTCATGTCTATTAATAGTTGTCGTATATAGTTGGTGTGCCCATATTTGGTGCATATATGTTTATTATTGTTATTTCTTACTTTTAAAATTTTCCCCTAACAAGTCTGTAATGACCTTCTTTTTCTCTTTTAATCATTCTTGGTTTGAAGTTCACATTGTCTGCATACAGAATAACTACCCCTGTTATTTTCTATGTTCCTGTTGCATGGAGTATTGTTTTACATCCTTTGATTTATAGTCTTTGAATTTCTTCTGGAGTTCAATGCATTTACTGCATACAGCATACTGTTGGATCTCATTTCTTGAGCCACTCTGCCAGTCTGTTTCATTTGATTGGTGAATTGAGGCCATTTACATTTATGGCAATAAGTGTTATGCATTGACTTGTTTTTGTCATCTTATTTTCCTGGGTCTCTGCATTTCATCTCTAATTAATTGCTTGTCCTGTTTGGTGGTTTCTTTCTGTTGTTGTTCTCAGAGTTGTGGTCATTTTTATCTCCATCTGGAATATTTTCAGTACTCTTTGAGGTGTTGGATTGGTGGTCATGAATTTCTTCAGTTGTTCCTTGTCATGGAAGTATTTTAATTACCCATTGATTTTGAAAAACAGTTTTTCAGTGCATATGAGACTGGATTTGAACCCAATATTTCAAGACTTGAAACACTTGACTCCCAGTTCTTCTTGACTTGAGATTTTGTGCTGAGAAGTCTGCCATGATTCTGATCAGTTTTGCCTTATAGGTGAACTGTTTCTTTTCTCTAACCACTTGTAATGTTCTGTTCTTTTACTGAATTTCTGGGATTTTGACTATTATATGTCCAGCTGTAGATTTATTTTTGTTATGGCTAATAAGGTTCTATATGCCACACTTAACTGTATATCAGATTCTTTTTTTGTACTTGGAAAAGTTTCTGCTATTACCTCTGTAAGTAGTTTTTTTTTAATTTCAACTTTGTTGGCTCCTGCTTTTTCATTGACACCTATTATTATTATATTATTTTTCTTTGCATTGTCTTGTAGATGTTGAATTGTTGATTTTTGATATTTTATAACTTTCAAGAGATCTTTCCTTTCATGGTCACTAGCTATGATCCTATCTTCCAGGTCTGAAAGTCTATCTTCAGTTTCATTAAAGTGGTTTTCCAGCTTTCATTGGAAATTTGATTTCCTGAATATATGCTTCAATCTGTTTCTTACATTCTATTTGTTTCCTATATTGATCATTCATGATTTGCATCCTTTTCTTATCATCATCTATTTTCTTACCTATCTCTGCTGTAGATGTGCTGAACATTTTGTTTGTAAATGTTGACATTTCTTTTTTAACCTAAGAGACTATTTATGATCTGATTTCCTTATGAATTTGTTTCTTTGCTTTGGTTTCTATCCCTTCAGAAATTTCACTGGTGTGTTTCCTATTTTCTTCTATGCTTGTGACTCCTAGACTTGTTCTATGTGAGTGAGGTCTGAGATTGATGGGAGAGAGATGACAGGGCATGGCTTCCAGCTCAGGCACCCCTAACCTGGATTTCCATGAAGAAGCAATGGGAATGGCTGCAGCCTCAGGTACAATACACACAGCTCTGTAATATGAGTTACAGACAGAAGGTGAATGAAGACAGAAACAAAATCTTTGAGACTTGGCATCAATACTGTGTGTGAAAGGAAAATGTTTATCATAAAGCAATAAAACAGTTGATGAAGCATGGTTTCAATAACTAGATATGTAAAATTAAGGTACTTTTATAACTGTTTTATCAAACTGGGAGGGTAGGAACAAAAGAAGAAAGGAAGAAAGAACAAGTAAATATCAGTCTGTTTCTACCATAGAAAACACTTCAAATGTTGCTTTTTTAATCCAACTTTTCAGGTATTTAATTAGAGACAAAGGGTGGTAATAATCCCCCAGGGAGGAAGATTTAACATAACCATCAAGTAGCTTTTGCACTACTGGGAATTAGTGAAAGATGAGGGGATAGAGAGAAAGCCTCTTGAAACTTTTCTGATATTTTCTTATCTGCAAATGAGGGATTGAAGAAAGTGATCTATCCACTTTCTTACATTTCCAACATGGATTCTAAGAGCAACAGTAACACTATCATGAATGGCATGGAGCTGACTGCAGTGCATTGCCGGAAGCCCAAAGAAACTTGAACCAGTCAGCATAAGTCTGATTCTATTGCCTGTGTGAAAGACACATTCCCTAGTTCCATGTAAAGAGAGATGGGATGGAGGTATTAAGTGATTCACAAGCCAATCCTGGGCATGGATCATGGTTGTTCAAGTAAAGTATTTTCCATTCCTTCACTAGATGTTCCTACTTATTTTTTTTTCTATTTTACATTTTCTAATACCATTTCTACTTAAGATCTGATGAACTAAACTAGTCAAGCCTCAGTAATTCATTCTGGTGCAAAAACAGAGACATCAGTTGGATCAGCCAGAAAAATCTACTCAGATACTCTTATAAAAATCCATTATGAAGCACAAGTTGTTCCTGTTTAGTTAAGCCACAAGAATTTGCATTGTATCTTAAAACATGGTGGTGCCCTTCTGTAGATGGTCTCAATCAAATAGTGATGCACGTGTTTACAAAAAGGAAAGATTGCACATGCACCTCGTGCCAGCTACTGAGAAGGGTGAGGTAGGAGAGTTGTTTGCAATCAGGAGTTCCAGACTGGCCTGGGTTACATAGCTAGATCTTGTCTCAAAATCCAAAACAATAACAAAAAAAGAAGAGTGCAGATGATAACTAATATAGATAGGATACTTTTTACAAGTGAAATTCTGATTCTCATGGCAAATGATCTCAATGAGAAGTAAAACAAGGTGGCATTTTTCAAATATCAATGAAACTACATGCAGTGCTCTCATAGGATAATCATGACTTGCACTGATTATGTAAAAGTATCCATAGGAGAAAAATAAAGTGAAACTCCAAAAAACAGAAGAAAAGGAGAAAAAAAAATCATTACTTCACCACATTGAGATGATTATCGTTAAATGTCATATACAACCTTCAAATTTTTCTAACCATATGTACAATGACTATAAAATCTTATAAATAATATGGTATTATCTATCACTGGTGTTTTGTATTTTATTTTTTCACTTAAATTATTCTTTTATAGATATTTTTTCTCATTTATAACTGTCTTGGTTACTTTTCTATCATTGTTGAGACAAAATACCTGACACCCAAAGTGAAGTAGGAAAAGTTTATTTAACTTACTGTTTTTAGAGGTTTCAGTCCAAACTCAGCTGGCTCCAAGGAAGAGTGGCATTTTAAAAGGGCAGCCATTCATGGCAGCCATAAGTGACAAGAGTGAAAAGGGTAAAAAAAGGGAAAAGCATGCCTCCTTCCTTCCCTTGTATTGTATGCTTGTTACCTGCCCCTAAGTGGGTACAGCACTCACACCACCAAGCCCAGACTAGACAGTGACCCAATCACAAACCCTAGACTCAGCTGCCTCCATGACTGCATCAGACTTTGGGGGGACACTTAAACAAGTCATAACAGTTACTTAATTAAAAACTATACTTTATGTCACAGTTTTATCAAACTTCTAATAATAGAGTATTTCTAATTTTTGTTATAAAAATTAGGTTGCACATAATTCAATGCTATGTAAGAGTTTTACCTATTTTTTTCTAATGATAAGTAGAATACATAGAGCAAAGTGTATTTTAATGGTCAGGTGGCCAAAGTGCTTTTGGAAAGACTGGACCGGTTAGCATTGGCATTAGCAATTCCCCCAACATGGGCTAATCTACATATATTTAGTTCAATATACATTTGTTGAACTTCAGTTTTATAGCTTTTATTACTGATAAACTGAACACACATTCTTTTCCTAATTGGGTACTTCTGTGTCTTTCCAGTAAAATATCTCTAGATGTATTTTGATTTTTCTTTCACTTTTTTTTTTGCTATTCACTAGACAAATTATGCGCTTACTATTAATAAATACATAATTTCTTAAAACCATAGATTAAAAAATATTTTAGATTTCTACTGTCCTTAAGCCACATTTTCCTGGAAATTCTGTTAATTCTCTGTGCTCTTCCTCAGTCTCCTTCTTCTCCCCATGCATTACTTGGTTTAGTCACAATAATGTCATTTATCAAAATTTCATGCATATCCTAAGGCCTTACATATCTCATTTTCTCTACTATTGCCACTGGGGCTGGGAGTAAATGAGTGTGGTTTTTTTGTTTCTAAATATGTAAATCTGCTTCCATCAAATCCCACATTTCACTGAGAAGATGGCAGTGTAAACAATTTTACATTGGTGTCCTCTCTCTGCAGGATTTTGCAGATTTAGTTCCATTTCCTTCAAGTATGTTGTGCTGGTTGTGGGATAGTGATGTTAAATGGCTTCTGTTGGTCAACAGCACTTAACAAAGACTTCGTCTTGACCTAAGCCCCTTGCTTCACTTTCTGAGAGCATTTACCTTGGAAAACTTGTGATTGTAAATTTTCTGGAGATGTAACTTTTTTTTAAGAAGCCTCCCTCTAGTTTTATAAATGAAGACTCTCATATTTAAGAGCCATATCTCCCATATGTTAATATTAGGAAAGATTCACCCAGTTCCCAATTTCTGTGAGTAGGCAGTGATCTGACTTTGGGAGGGATCCCTGTTCCGAGATGTAAAACTACTTTCCATGATGAAGACTGGGGGGTTTACTATTACTTTGGGTCAAGGCAATTGAAAATTCACAGAAACTAGGTCATACCATTCTAGATATTGCAAATCCCCAGCTCAGAATTTCTGTTAAACTGACCATGACTTTGGACCTCTGTCCAATTGCACTAGCTAAGAATGACTTCATGACTTAGCCTACTTTGCCCAGTACTATTTTTATTTTGATATTATGTCATATTTTTTTCTCAGAGCCTAGATTCTGAAATGATGCTGTTTCTTATGTCCCTCACCTCCTGCATACACGTGTGTGTGTGTGTGTGTGTGTGTGTGTGTAGGTAAGTAGGCAAATATAGGTATAACTAAAAAAGTACAGTACATATCCCAATATCTCCATAATTCTTTGATACTTAGAGCTGAGTAATTCCAGAAGTAGAGACTCGATTGATACTCCTGTGGTTTGCCTCTCCCCATCTTTATTTTCTGTTATACCTCTGCTTCCCAGTGTTTTTAGTTTCTAAGTCAAATTACAACCAACATGAGGGGATTTCAAGCACAATTCTTCACCGTCATCTTTATAACATTCCTGAATCTTCCTCTGCTGAGTTAACCAGGATTTACATAAAAATAAAGTACAACCAAATTCAAATATACTTTTCACTATAAAAACTAGTTGAAAAGGAAAAAGAAAGCTACATGGTAGGGTAGAACTCTTCAGAGATGATCCCCCCACAGAAACATCAATTTGAATAACTCTGTGAGTGAAAATATGCTCAGAAGAGCTAAGAAAAGCAAAGGAGAGATCATAGCATCTGGTATTAATACAATAATAAAAATACATTCAAGGGGTAAAACGGATTAATTTGCCCAGCTCACTCCTACATCCCAGGCAGCACAATATGGCGAAAGAGTCTTCCTATGTTGGATAAGAGAAGGAATTAGGTATAGTAGCTTGCCTAGAATATCAGCTCTGGACCCATAGTAGTAAAACCCAGTGCTGTGAAGACCCCTGGGATCCTAAAGTCCAGGCTTTAAACACTTATAGGCTTTAGACCAGAGTAGTACTAGTGTCAGACTGAACCACAAAGGTGGAAACATCAGGAATATGGGTAAATTTGATCTTGGATCTACACTATTGCCAAGTCAACATCGGTAGCTCCACAATCCAGACAGCCCACAGCAGCAAGCTGCCTTTTTAAGATATAGGCTGCCACTTCCCTGGAGTTATGTTTCTCCTGTGGTAATGAAGGAAAGTATAAACATTAGAACAGGAAATGTAATAGTGAAATAAAAACAACAATAAAACAAAGAAATACCTAAAGCTAAATATTACTATGAATAAAATAAAAACTGCAACAGAGAATGACAAGCTCTGAAACACTCAAATGGAAGAATCTGTGAATCTGAAGACAGGTTATTTGAAAATATGTAGTCAAAGGAGAAAAGATGAAGCAGAAGCAGCAGCAGAAGGAGAAGAAGAAGAAGAAGAAGAAGAAGAAGAAGAAGAAGAAGAAGAAGAAGAAGAAGAAATAAAGATAATTTATAGAATTTGTGGGATAGTATCAAAATAGAGACATTGGTATTAAAAAGGAAGAGAAAATGAGGGAATACAAAATGCTTTAAAGGAATAATAGCAGCAAGTTTTCCAAATGTGGAGAAAATTTTCAACATCCAGGTATGGGAGAGTCAAATGTCTTTAACCAGAGTAATTTGAAATAAGTTCAAATACTGAACTTCTAAATATCATAGATTAAGAGAGGATCATAAAGCGAAAAATAAATAAATAAACAAAAAGAAAAAAGAAAAAGAATAAAAAAGGAAAAGTAGTGAATAACATAGGGAACTCATTACGGTAGGAGCGGCAGTTTGGTTACGATGTCTTTCAGCAGAAACCTTACAGAACAGTATAGTGGAGGGATTGATTTAAGGTGAAGGAGAACATCTAACAGTGAAAAGATTATATCCAGAAAACTGTTCAAAATGAAGGAGAGATGATGATTTCCCTAGATAGAAGCTGGAGAATTCATGAATACCAGACCTGTTTTATTAGACATACTAAAGAGAATTCTTTTTCCTCACTGAAAAGGATGCTAATGGAGAACACAAAGTAATCTGAATATATACAGGTTATTGGTAAACATAAGAACACAGTCAAATTCAGAAACATCTGGTAGTAAAATGATGGTAAGAAAAGCCCTTATACTTTAGTGCAAATACTAATAGAACAATTAAGTGTACTAATAGAGAATATAATTTGTTGAGGGACATGCAATATAAAAAGTTGGAAAATGTGATATGAAAATTCAAGATTGTTATTATTTTAAATAACAAATGCAAAATGTTTCTTTGCAAGTTTCTATCTACCTACAAGGAAAAAAAAACCTGCAATGAATACATTGAAAGTAAATAGCAAAAAAATATACAAATAACAGTGGAGATAATCATTTAGCCACAAAGGAAGGAAGATAATGAGAAAATAAGAAAGGAAGAATCTACCGAAAATCTAGAAAATAATGAAAATGGTAGTATTAGTAAATTCTCAGCTATCAATAATAATCTTAATGTTTCATTGATTAAATTCTCCAATCAAAATATACAGGATGACTGAAAATAATTTTTAAAAGACTCAACTGGATGCTGCAATAATGACAATAATTCACCATGATTTCTTGTCATTTATCCTAGGGATTCAAGGATAGTCATACATCAGATCAATACATGTTATAAGGGTATGAAGACAAAAACCCTATGATTATTTCAAAAGCTGAAGAAAAACTGTTTGAAAAATTCAGTACTTTTCATAATAAAAATTCTAAATAAAATAAATACTGAAAGAATTTGCCTCAGTAAAATGAAGGCCATATATCACAGAATCATAGTTAAAAATCCTGATCAATAGGAGAAAGCTGAAATCTTTTATTCCTTGAATGAGAAAGACAGGCTATCAGCGTTCAGCACTTACACTAAAAATATTGGTAGCAATCAGCCAGAACAATTAATATTGAGGAAAATGCAAAAAGTGGCAAAATTAGAAAGCAAGAAGTGAAATTTCCTCTGTTTTCAGATGATACAATCTCATATGTAGGAAACCCTAAGGGCTTCATCACAAAAATGTTATAATGGATAAATGAATTCAGTAAAATTGTAGTAGACAAAATCAGCATATGAAATTCTGTAGTATATAGTTTCTACACACTAAGAATGAAGTACCTAAAAATGAAATCAAGAAAACAATTCAATTTATAGTAGCTTAAAAAAAAGAAATCTTGGTAATAAATTTAACTGAAGATGTGACAGATCCCTACAAGGAAAGTTATTTTTCAAAGGCTGTGCTTTCATTCATCCAGCTTGTCCTTAATGTAGAACCGGGATCTTAGAATTTTTTTGGGGGGGGATCTTAGAATTTTTTTTTTTTTACCAGCTTCCTGCTTTTTACTATAATGCAAATAAGCTATTAAAACTTCATCTGTTGCCATGTTAGCAAATGCTAAACCAAACATTTTAACCTTAAGTCAGGCAGGGTGGCTTTTAGTATTAAATAAGTATGTAAATAATATAATAAAATAAATAATGACTTTTAGTTATGCAAAGAATGAAATACAAAATTTTCACCATGGTGTACAAGATGCTGTATCTTCTCCAAATCTCAGTTATACCTCTCTGATGAAAACAACCTCATTTTTACTCTTTTTTCTTCTGATCTTGGTCTCTTTATAATCACACCAGTTACATTTCCACCCCAAGAACTTCTGCCTCAATATCACATCAGTTCACACACTTCCAAGGGCACCTTTTCTAGAATGCCTTCCAGATAAATGAAAATTAAGAAGACCACTGCAGCACCTTAGGAATATGTTGTCCTAAGGGTAGTGAAGGAAAATATGGCTCAGGAGATTTATATTGGAGGTTAAATTGTTTTTTATTGGCAATGCTGTGAAGCAAGGAGGTGATCTAGCTTTATATCACAGAGTTCTATTTTTGGTTTTGTCAAATATTCATTTGGAAGGGACAAATGATTACTGTCAAAATTAAAGTAACAAGACAAGGATAGTTAATCATCGTAGTTGCTTTTACTATTTAAATTTGTATCAACATGAAGGAAGCTTTTTAGTATTTTGGGGAAATAAAGTAGATTTAGACATCACATCTCTCACAAGAACAGCAGTTTAAAAATGTCATCAAGTGTATACAGAACACTACTTAATGGAAGATAACTAAGTGTTAGAATAAACTTGAGAAGAGTCATTAAAATGAACCAATAGTTGGAGAAAACTATTATCATTTTTGTCCTTTTTTTCCCAACTAGCAAGCATAACAAAAAACAAATGACTTCACCCAATGATGTTAGAACTGGGAAAACAATAAAATTTCCACTACACTGTACCAGTTATCATAAATATTTCTTAATTACAACTTCCTAGATTTAAACACAAAAAATACGAGTCTGTGATGCACTTCCATTCCGAAGCCAAGCGAAATACAGCAAGTCCTGGGTACAAAAGTCTTTTTGATATTGTCATGCTAAGTTGGTAATTTTTGATTGGAGGTTGATTATAGATCACAATTGCAAATCTTTCATTCGAAGATCAAATGTTTACATTTCAAGAAATAGGACATGAAAAGTCAAAAGAAAAGAAACTTCACAGTCTCTACAGAGTTCAAGTTTAATTACTTTACAATTTGACCAGAAAGGAAATATAAAAATGGCTACTTTTCATTTCATCTAAAATATAGCCATAGTCATAGTTTATTAAGATCTCCCATAGTCATTATTTTAAAACTAGTGCATGAAAATATGATTCAAAAAATATTTTTTCATGTATTAATGGTATATCTAGTTATTTAAAATACTGGTTGTACAGGGATAAAATGGTGATGTCTTCTAGTCTTTTTCAAATTTATAAACTTGCAATTTTGCTGAAACACTTGTTCTGTGGTATAAACAGCATTTCAGGGCTAGTTTGGCAACACGTCAATCCCTACTGCAAGCATTAGACCTGGGAGACTTTGGTAAGCCTACTATATTCAAAGCAACTGAAAAGAAAATGTTAAAATTTAAGAAAAAAATAACATTTATAGTAAGTTAAGGAGAATTTTAAAGTACTGAAAAACATCTTTAACACATTTTAGTTTTCTCATTGGTCTTTCAATTTCTTGAATTGCTTCAGTTTTTCAGCTAGGTAGGAAAACCAAGACCTTATTTATAAGGAAATACTTTGCTTACTAGGTCTGGCTTTTATAATTGTCAAATTGATGGGTTCCTGAGAAATTCATCTTCATTTCTTTATAGGCACATATAAAAACTGAATGATTAGGAATCAAGTATCAAAAAGAAAAAGTACCAAGAAAGCCAAAAGGAATCTCTTTCCCATGGGGATACTGAAATCCTAGGAGATAAAAAACAATCATTTCAAATCACTTCTTAGAGTAGAAAAGATGTTTCAGAGAAAGACATAAAAAACCATTGGACTTTCAAGTGCCTTCTATGTTATTTATGTGTTGCCTACAAATGAATGAGAGACAATTTTGAAAATTCCTTAGATTTTTTATAATGAATTCTGCATCTCTTAGTTACAGTAGTTGAGAAACAGATTCCCCAGGCAGAAAATGAGCCACACAGACAAATTCACATTGAACTCCTGTTATGATTTTCTGAACTATACTGTAAAGCAAGCAGCAAATTTGTAGACTAGACCTTGCTTAACCCTTCTAATGCTCTTCTACGACAAGTAAAAATATATTCCCTCACATTGGGTATAGGTTTACAACTGTGCTGCTTCTTTGGTCAGTAATCATCATTTGTTAAGCTTCCTATTCTCTGTGCCATTCATGCTAGATGTTTGATGAATTGAGTACATTTCACAATTATATTTTCTTGTAAATGTCACTGGCAATTTTCTGCATTCATCCTTATGCAGGACAGTGATGAATTTGAACATTCACCCTTTGTGGTCATTTCATGCATCAGAATTGTTAGATTTCTCAGACTACACTTGTTGAACAAATGGGTTGGACTACAGTAAGCTCAGTAACTATCTGTTGAATGGGAAAGTAGGTGACAGATTGGGCACAGAGGAAAAATAAATAATCACAAAAATTTCTGACCCTCAGGAAAATGGTAAGCTACGATTAGCACCAGGAGTTCAAAAATCTTTTGGAAAATCAATATACAAAAATACTTTTACATGGAAAGTATTACAAAAACAAAACAAAGTACTATCAAGTAAATATAAGTAAAATTTTCAATTAGTAAATATGCCGGTATTAACTGAAAAATCTTAAGATAACAGGGGTGGACTGGAGCAGGGATTTTTCTTTTTTCTTTGGATACAATGAATCTATACACAGGAGCAGAAAGCAACATAGTAAAAGAACCTTGTGTATATAACAGTGCAACATTTTATATATATTAACCGTGTTGCAGCTAGACATACGCAGGTATTACAATCTCTTCAACATGGGGTGGTCTGTGTGTGTTTTACCTTTCCCTCCCTGCCCTAGCCACTCCTTATAAATTAAGATAAAACATAGAAATCCAGACAAATGCAGCCCAGAGGAAAGTTTCCTGAATTGGTCAGCCTGCAAACCAATTGTCAGTCTTAAGGAGAAACAAACTCTGAAGCTAACTCTGTGACATCAGCTTAAACATTAATAGTCCTCATTTTGGCAGTGTCCAAATTTTAACAGCTGACTTTCACATTTTAAATCTCTTGGCTCAAGAACATTTTTTGAGATGTTCTCAAAATTAATTCACAAAGGAATTGAATGTAGCTATTCTTGGCCTTATAAAAGTGCCATAAACAAACTAACATGCATCTTTCATGAACAGCTTTCACATCAAAGTTTGTTTTTTTGTTAGTCTTTCACCACCAATGCCATGATAGCAATTTATGATGTGAAGGTTCATGGTCATTATCTAGGTGGCATTTATTCAATCAAACATGCTGTGAACCTTGATGTCACAGTGTCTCTCTTCATCTAGTAACAGTCCTGAAATTTAATGTTTAGTCCCTTTCATGCAGCACTGAACTTGAATTGATCCAGAATCCGTGAGAATAACATTTGCCCCTTGGAGCATTAATTTAGTTTAAAATTAGCATTGCTCATTTTATTCTCTCAAAATTATAAATGTAAATATATATCTCCTGTTGAAAATTTTAAAAGTAGGTACTAGTTTAAATGAGGAAGAAAAAGAACACATGAACTCACTATCTAGAATTGTCACTTTTAAAATTTGGTATATAAATATATCCATAACAACAGTGCTTAGAAAATAATGCAGTTAATTTTATTCAAGGTTGTTCAACCAAGTATCATTGTTGAACAAAGCAATTTAAATGCTAACTGCAAGAGTATCACCAAAGTCATGACATAGCAATAAAGGGGTATTATTCATGCAATGCAAAGTGTAGAATTTTTACAAGATACTATATGTAACTTTAAGGTGACTATAGATGGCAAAACCAAAGCAATGGATTCTTACAAAATTCTGCTAAGACAATGAGTTTTCTTTTCTTTTTTTAAAGCAAAAGTGTATATGTATTAAAAGTGTGAAGAGACAGTAGGAGGAAAAAACAAAGTCAACAAAACAGATTCTGGAAAACAGATTGAGTGTTAATGGTTTAATAGAGCACAAAAAGCTTAACTGGAAAGGTCTCTTCTGAGAAAGCAGAGTGGGTTGTAAAGGGCAAAAAGCAGAACCTGTTTGTACTGCAAAACTCTGCAATATCTGAAAAATCCAAGAAATCAAGGCAACAGGGATCTCTGAGAGTTGAGGTGGAGGTGGAAGTGGGAACAACAACAGCAGAAAAGAGCTGGAATGTTCATTAAAAAGTGTCACTGTGCCATAATGAAAGATAACTTTAAGGTATTCATAGGAAAATGGATATAACTTGAAACCATAATGTTAAATGAAGTGAATAAGACATAAAAGCTTATGTGGTTATATGGTTTCTCTTATATGAGAAGTCCAAATTATAAATAAAGTGCAAAGTAGAAGATACATCATAGGAAGTGGGGAAATAGATACTTTTCAAGTGGGAATGGGCATCAAGAGAGGGAGCATGCAGGAGGGAAAGGGTCAAAAAAAGAATTAAGTTATGTTGTGTAGATGCATCACCTATACACAAAGCACTTGAACATCATGTAGTACAAATGTACTAAAAAGATGGAGGAAGAGAAGAAGAAGAAGAAGAAGAAGAAGAAGAAGAAGAAGAAGAAGAAGAAGAAGAAGAAGAAGAAGAGGGGGAAGACATCAGACTCCAAGATCCCTTCCACATGGTACATAATAATTCAACAACATCTCTTTCCCATGAAGGAAAGCTGGATGCTTCTTTTCAGGGACAGTGGGAAAAATATCTGTGCCTTGAATGGTAGTGACTCGGGTTGGATGCTACATCTTCATTCAACCCCAACCAATATAAGGACCCCTATAAATAAGTGGAAGATTGGAATAAAAGGTTGATATCTTTGAAAACAAAAGCTTACAGTGTTTAACTTTTAGACACAAACTACTGAAAAATGCATGATGAAAATATATATAAGTAAATCAAATAAAAAGTATGACATAAAGTTTGAGAACTATAAAGTTGAGAATGGTTCTGAGACGTTCATGGATGTGAGAGGAATACTCAGGACAACAATGGCAGAGGGAAAATTCTTTAGCCTCGCCAGTCCGGGTGGTGAACAGCCTGGTAGAATCAGGACCTCGAAGGGCTTCAGAAAGGATAGTTCAGAAAAACTGTTTAATTAACTACTGAAGGAACTGATGTCTTCAAATATGATTATTCTGAGAAGAGATTTAAGACTTTTTTGGTAAGTGTGGAAATTAATTAAAATAGCTATTACAGAAAACTTTTTAAAATGTAAGGTAAATATTAAATTCCAAGGAGAAAAAAAATTCGTAAAGGAAATGTAATTATTTTACATACTATGCAATTCAGATGTAAAAATTTATCAAGTTAACATATGGAATTTTGATGTATTTAGATTTTTTTCTGGGGAGGTTATATAAATGGAAGCCAAGAAAAATTGTATTAAAGTGAAAAATTAAAAAAAAATCATGAAAACACAGTCAATCCTGCATTGGACATACACTTTAAAAGACAAAAAACAGAACAGAAAAGATGAAAACAGCAGTATTATAAAAGATTGCATCCAGGGTAGAAATTAGGATGGGACAGTGAGGAAATAGCATTTTCACTTATAAATTATTTAAAACAACATTGTATTTTAGTCCATGAGTAAATTATGTATCTTTATACAAATAGATTTTACACTGTTTTTAAATAGATCTATTTGATTTATGTCTATTTGCAATGAAGTTTTGCAACCGCAATACCATTATACATATTCTTTATTCTAGAGAAATTGTAGAATCTGCTAATTGGATTTACTCAGTCATAGCTAGATCCCTGGGTTACAGTCAATGATTAACTGCGACACCACTGTAAACAAAATTAGTCTCTGGGCAGATTCAGTTTTAAACACTGAGAGAATTAAAAACAGCTTCCTATAACCCGTTATAACAAGTGAAACTTTTCCTGTCTCAAGGTTACAAATCATCTGCAGTTGGAACTGTGGAAATGTGTATTTCCATGTTGCAAGACAATTCTTTGTTCTTCCCAACGAGTATTAGCATTCTGATGACATAAAGTTTCTATTAAAATTGTACAGTAAATCATCTGCCAGTTTCTTTATCTCAGAAAATAAAGACAATGGACAAACCTGGAGTTCTTGTGTCAAGAGTTTGTTTGTGTCAAAAGTTTCAAGGATTTCTTCTTGCTGACTGAAACATAGCTTCTGAGTTCAAGAATAATTTTCAAGGCTGAAACAATGTTACTTTTTCATTTCTTGTGTGTTACTTCCACTGCTACTGAGCAATGGAATCTCTGAAATGTGTCATACCCTTTTCACAGTGCATATCTTATAACACATCGTATTTTAGAATTCATGCAGACTCTGCTTTTTTATTTTATAAAAACTTTGTTTTTAACTATAAAATTTATATTCAGGTAAAATTTAGTGCATACAGTTTTAGATCATCTCTGGCATAACAAAAGCAATTTGAATTTTTAAAAATTGATTTTTTTGTATAAAGCTTGAAAGCTAAAAAATGCTACTCAGAGCACGAACTTGGCTCATAGATTAAATATCATAGGCGGATATCCCATCACAAATGCTTTCACATAATGCACGGTATTTATTCAAGGTCTATAACATATCAGTCACGGAGCTAGTGACATTAATTTTCTACCTGGGAGACAGTCTCCAAACGGGCAAAATGATGCAGTAGTTTAATTTCAGAAATGAATTCAGTCCAACTTATAAATGAATATAGGGAGTATATTTTTCCACATAACATAGTTGAAACTAAGAAAACAACATGGAAGAGTACTACTACAAGGAGAGAGAGTCAGTTTAAAAGCAGTTCAGTTTATTGTTAAACTGGGCATAGGGCAGCCTCAGGCCTCTGGAAGACTGAGCAGGGGGATCACGGGATCCCAGAGTTGGAGGCCAGCCAGGAACACACAGTGAGACATTATCTCAAAAGTTCATTTTGTGGTTGTCATAGTCTCTACGAATGACATATGTGTAAACATCACGGATCAGTTTTGATATACAATTTGAACTAGCTTAATCAAGAATACAGGAATTCATTGTTAGTTATTTACCAATAAAATATTATCAATGACTTGTTAGCAATGAAATAGTGATATCAAAAGACATAGTGGCAGAGCTAGTTATATAGATATTCAATAAATATTTTCTCTAAGACGTGCCAGAGACTTGGTAAGTAGCATAAAGTTTCTTTCAAATGAAATGGTGCAATGCCCAGGTTCTGATTTGGACTACATAGAAATACAAGATTTTCTCCCCCGACAAGGACACGATGCAGGGCTCTAGGAAACTCAATAACCAACCTGCAACCTGTAACTTTGGATTAGCACCTGAGATGGAGACTGGGGCTGGCTCTGTGTGTGGAAGCTCACAGGCAGACTTTGCGACCCGGCCCTGTGCGGAGGTTTAAGTGAATACTGCTGCTATGGTATCAGGGCTCATGACTCAAGTAAACATTCAAGGTGTGATCGGAGCATGTATTTTTAAAAAAACAGCACGCAGTGCCTTACTGGAGCTCAGAGGGTTGTGTGACATTTATGGTACCTGTTTTTATTATTTGCTCTTGGTCTTCTCTGTGTTACACTCCACAAAGAAAGGGTCCTACATTTTTTTTTTTTAAAAACTGGTAGATCCCACTATTTCACGGGCATCTACTCTTTACTGCCTTTTCACTGCAGGAAACCGAGATAGCGTAGGTAAGTGGGTGCCGGTGCCTACCTGGTGCATCTTTCTAGTACGTGTTCCTCAAAGTCCTGCTATTATTTCCGTGGGTAAAAACAAGCTAAAAGGATGAGGGCAGAGGAACCTGCTAGGGTAGAGTAGAAAGTTGATGTGGAGGGAAAAACGAAAACTGTCCAGACAGAAAGCTAAACACTCATATTATGATGAGTAGTTAGAAGTTGTTTCCTGTAGGAAATGCTGTACATGTGACAGATGTGAGATTGCTTAGTGGCTCACTTAGTCACCTCAAGCTTTTATGAAGGTGTCTTCCTGTAGCAGAATTTAAAAAGAAAAAACTGCTTTTTTCCAAGTATCTTTACAGATTTGGTTCACATTATGCCGACAGGATGAGCATGCCTGAGTCACTGATTTGGGTCTCAGATGCCTAGTAAGGGAGAGTTATTATATCCATGTGGCTGTCACAGATTGAGGCAGACACAGTTTTGCTTTGCTCCAGCAACTATGGTGACAACTTACTGGACATGGCAGAAGTGACAGCTCCTTCTGTGACCCACATCTACTGTGCAGTTTGGGGTGATGGTACAGAAAGGTCAGCGCAAACACTTCCTGCAGTCCTGTCTGTTAGATAGTTACAGACCTTGATGAGCTACTTTTCCTCTCAGGACCTAAAATGCTTTTTGTTGTCTGTAGCTGAGAATCTCAGACAATGCGGCACTTTTAAACACAGCGGAGGGAGGTTTTCATTCTGAAAGAGGGTTTGACAGGGGATTCTCATCACTTTCCACCTCTGTGCAGAGCTCACTCTGACATTTGCCCTCCTGGAAAGCAGACAATAAAAGTTTTTATATATGATGGAAAAATTGGAAGAGATCAATCTTTCTATTTCTTTCAACAGTAGATATACTCATTATTTTCAAAAATAATCTAAGCTAATGCTGTAGATTCTTATATTATTGTATTCTTTATGTAAAACAAATTTGGAAATAGGTTAGCAATATATTCATATAAGACAACTTCCAAAAATTCACAGAATAGTGTGTGAGGCTTCACCACCATTGGTCATGTGGACATGTAAGGAAATAAGAAAACAGTGGCATATTACTCAGAAAATATGCACATTAAAGGTATTACTCTTGAATGACACTCTACTCTTTCATTTAACTTTAGTCTCCTGGGTGAGCTTCCTAAAATAATTCACAGTGATGATATCTAACTAACTTCCACACTAGCACAAAACAACAGCAAATGAACAAGCCAAAAATTTCTCCATATTTTTAAATGAAGCCTAAGAGGAAGATTGGCAAAGCTTGCTTTTAAAAAAATTCTGACAGGTCATTTATTCATGCAGGAAAACCTGACTTCCTCTGCTCAACAGAAGAAGGTGATATATTTATTTTACAATTTCTCTGTTTGTTACCTTTGTTTCCATCTTCAGTAACCAGAGCTGGCGCTCACAGCTCGGTAAGGAAAAGTGTGAATGAATCTCCAAGCAGCCTCTTTGAAGGATCTTCAGGTGCAAACTCTGTCCCCCGGATATCTTGCATTGACTGATCGTAATGAACATTGCACATCTGTATCTATCACTTCCTGCTGTACATTGTGTGACTCGAGTACAGAGAGGGAAGGCTGTGAGCCTTGCCAAGAGTGGGACAGCAGAACAAGCCCAATCGCATTTGGATTTTCTAGGTCTTCAGCAGAAATGAAGATTTTTGTAGTGCAGAATTAAGCCTCCAGATTTCAGGCTCAATTCTCTTTTAGGAGCAGGGAATGTTTAAAAAACATCTACATTTTTTGAGATGGCATCTAGAAAGGATGAAGAATGTGTGTAGAAAAGAGAATGTGGCTAAGGTGAGGTGTCCACTTCGCACCTTTGTGGGTCCCATCATGGGAAGAACACAGCGGGGTGGTCATTATCCAACCGCAAGAATCCACTCAGCTCAGGTCTTCTAACTCATTCCCAGAACCTCAGTAGGAAAAATAAAATTTACGAGGCAGATAGCAGTTAGGGGAAGCTATTAAGCAGTTCTCAACCATGGGTGGACATTTTGGGGAGTCATTGCAATCATCAGGAGGCATTATCAAAACAGACTGTGTGGACCACTCCAAAAATGTCCAGTTCAGTAAATCTGGTGAAGAATCCAAGAGTGATCATTTCTAGCAGGTGACACTGTGCTCCTGGTCCAAGTACCACACTTTGAAAACCAATATACTAAATGAGTGGCATGGTAAATTAAAGATGGAGAGACATCCTTATCAAATTAGAGGAACTAAAATTTGGTATTGAACAGGATTTAATGATAATGATCAGTGTAATATAAAAAAGGACCACCTCTTTCAGTAGCAATGAGCAGTTAATAAAATCAGCTCACACAATTCTGTTGAGGGCAAGAGAAATTAGCCTCCCAAGAACAAAGAACTTTTTCTTCTCTTAAAGTGTCACTATATTTGTGTTTCCACAAAGCAGTTTTGCACAATAGAGGAGGCACAATATATGCACATATCATTACGGTTGCTAATTAAGAGTGTTTTTGAACACATATATTCTAGTTACTATGCTGGGCAATAAGAACAGCAGAAAATAACACCCCATCTCTCCCCCTATGGAAATCAGCCAAGTATTAAAACAGTAAATTCTGTGATGCAGAATCCACAGTTGATGCATCCTAGCATTCCTTATAGATTTTACCACAGTGCCCCATACGTAGTAAGGCCTCCATTCATATATGGTGGGTAAAAGTTACATTTAGTAGATACAGGCTTCAGCAAGCTGTGATACTCAGCAGTTCAGCCTGCTGATGCCTATGTTTACTGAGTCCTGACAATGCACTCAAACCTCGGCTCAGCTCCCTCCCCTTTAATTCTCTCTACCAGTGTAAGTTCAATTATACAGAAAGGAAACTGAGCTGGACAAGGTTAAGCAACTTGCCCTAGATCACAGAGCTGAAAGTCTCAAAGCTGGAATCTGAGCCCTGATCTGATGCCTTCAAAGTCCTTTTTACATCAGTTACGCCGTCTCAGAAATGATTGAAAACATTTTTCCCTTCTGTTGTCAGGCATGGATCCCTGTGATCTTCACTCCAGTAATGCATTTAAGAAGTAAATATTTTTACAATCTCATTTAATTTTTTTCAACTACTTATCACAGAGGACAAAGATCATGTACTTTTAACGATCACTCTCAGTGTGCTCCTCCAAGTGCTCATCAGAACCAGCAGTTGACATGCTCGGGGGAAATGTGGTAAAGGTGGCATCACATTTTATTTTCAAAAAGAAACTCTACAGGTATTAATTTTTACTCTGCCTTTACAAATGAAGAATTAGAATCAGAGAAATTAGTCCACATTTTTACAGTCTCAGGCCTTAAAAAAAAAGAAAGCAGATCTGAATTGTGAGCCCTGGTTTTTTCCTAATTACTTGGTTATCTCCACGAAACATCACTATTTGAGACTCTCGTCTTTTCAATTCTCACTTATACGTAATTTATCTTTATAGTGCCTGCCAGTGGGCTTCTTCTTTACATTTCTGTTTAAGGAAAGATAACTAATTAACTCCCCAAATGAAACATAAAGATCCAAGTACACAAACACCCACTGAAATGCCGTATTGAAACTGGTCTTGATACCATGTTCTGGATGGGGAGGACTTTTGTGCATCTCACATAAAAGTCAATCGATGGATAATACAGTCAGTATGTGAATCTGACAAAATTGATATAATGTCAGTAAAATCAAAATCAGTATGTTTCTAAAAGAAAAACTGAAAACGCTGAAAGTGGAAAGAATATACTTTTGCTGATATTAACTATTTTGTCAGAACATAGTATGTAGTATGTAAAGAAATTATGCAGGTAGGTGTACATTTAATATATATCAATTACACCAAGACACTTAGATCAATGTTTTGATATTGTTAAAGAAATCAATGTTTATAAGTGAAGAGTGATTGTATTTATGTAAACAGGCAATATGACTGTGGTTACTGCATGGATGAGATTTGGTATCGAGCCCTCTGAGTGTATCCAACAAACTGTAATTTTCTCTTACAGATGGGAGGGCCACTGAGGGGAGGCATATCTTCAGGAGATGCTTCTCTTTATTCTTCTGGGTTCTTTCATCTGTTTCTTCCTCTAGATTCCAGGCTGTCATGGTTTATGTCAGCGGCCCCCAAACCTCATGCAATTGTGTTTGTCATAGGTTTATTGTCTAGTGCTGGGACTGGTGGTGTGAGTGCTACACTCGCCTAGGGGTGGAGCCAGGATATGATGTTAGGGCGGGAAAAAGGTGTGTCTCTGTCTCTTGCTGGTTTCTACCTTGCTGTTCGTAGCTGCCATGTACTGCAGCCTGCCATGCCCCCCTGCCTTGGAGACAACTGAGCATAGACTGCAACTTCTAAGAACTGTAAGAAATAAACCTTCCTTCCCTCATTTTGGATGCTGGGTATTTTGCCCCAGCAAGACATAGGCTAAGAGCTGGAATCATGTTTCACATTACAGTAGAAACTACACAAGAGATTCTCCCAGGGCTGGATGCTGTCTTTATATCAAGTTCCCATTTATCACTTGATCCCTTTGTCCCCTTTTAAGCATGCGTGATCAGTCTTTTAGAAATTTTATTAGTATATATTAGAAATACCCAATAATTGTATTTGTTTGATTATACATATATATTATATATGTACTGCATCTTGGAGATTTTTAATCCCTGCTCTGTCCTCATCTTCTTTCTATACTCTTCCTCAGCTTTCCTGCTCCTATTCCAAAAATCTACTTCCCTGTCTCCTATCATGGCTCTCCTAGTTTGCTCTTCAAATTATGTATGTTGTGGATTTCTCATGCATGAGAACCCCATCTGAATTCAGACTTGTGTATTATTTCACTTAGCATTATAATCTCAAATTCAGTCCATTTCCCTTCAGAGAGACTCAAACACCATCCTGTTTGAATAAGTCATACTCTACTGGGTCAACTTCCTCTACTCATCATTTAGATCTTACGTCTTGTCCTCAAAACGAATTTTGTCCTTTTCATTTTGTTTAGTTGCAATGTACGCAGAGTAAAAATGTACCACTTTCAGGCGCAGTTCTGTGAATTTTGACACATGCAAAAGTCACGTAAGCACTGTCACCTCAACCTGCAATGCCGTTCCACAGCAGTTTTTCATGCTTCTCTGTCGTCTTTTACCCAAGAACCTGATGACTTTTCTCTTGTCTTTATAGCTTTTCCTAGTCTAGAATGAGAAAGCGTAGAATCATATAAATGTCACTTGAATATTCATTTTCCACTACTTATAGAGTATAAATTTGTCTTTCAATTTCTAGCCATCATTTGTTACTTGATTTGAATTTCTCTAATAGCTCTTTATTTCCCCAAATATCACGTTAAGCTTGTTTATGTTGATTATCTCTTTTCCTTGCCCTAAGCTACAACAAAGAGCATATGAAATATTTTTGTGTCAATAAGAAAATAGTTTTTTTCAGATATTCCCAGAAATCATGTACTTAGACAAACTCTAGTCAATGAAAGGCCTTTTGATAGTAAAAGGTTAATAGAAGCATTCAGGCCTGCTAATGGGCAGTTCAACATTTGATGAGATGATTTAAGTTTTTAAGTCAAAAATACACAGAGGTAAGTTCTATACTCACAACATGTGAATTTATTTTTAATAAATATTTAGCTGCCTAGAACATAATTAGTTGACCCTTAAAAGTAAAAGGAAATTAAAATTATGTGTGTCCCCTGGTGAGTACTTCTGAGAAAAGCAGATTCCCATAAGTGACAGGACAGACAAATACAGATAAATGGGGCCTAATGTAGGTTCACAAGCTATGACCTGCATTTCCATTCTGGAATAATTCAATTTATGATTATTAATTTGTGTGTTCCCATGATATAAAGTAAGTAGAAAATCAAACAACACGTAAGCAATAAACATGGCTTTAAAATATTTAGTACATTCAATTTAAATTTACTTCATTTCAAAACATGCTGAAATCTGTAATAAGCATCACGGCATGGCATAAGTGAACACACAGACAGATGGAGCAGACTCCAGAGCCTAGAAACAAACCTATATGTATAGGTGATACTTTACAAAGATGCTAAAAATACACAATGGGAAAGGACAATCTCTCCAATTAATGGTGCTGGGAAAACCCCATGTTCATATGTAGTAGAAAGAAACCTATTTATCACAAGGTATGAAAAAGTAAGCTCAAAATGGAACTGCCAGTGAAAAACACAAAATAAAATCTTTAACGTATTTATGTGGACAGTGATTTTTTGGAAATGATTGCAAAAACACACATGACAAACACAAAACTTGAAAATAAATTGCATCAAACCCAAACACTTATACACAGAAAAAAAAAATCAAACAGGGAAGACATGACCTACAAAATAGTAGAAAATATTTACAAATTGTAATTTGATAAAATACTAGTTTCCAAAATATTTAAGGAACTCAATACAAGAAAGCAAATGACTTGATTAGAAAATGAGCAAAAGTCCTGAGTAATCATCTCTCAAAAGACAGCATTTGAATGAGTAAGAGAAATAAGAAAAAATGCTCAAAATCACTAATCTTCAGTGACATGCAAATTAAATCCACAATGAGATGGCACCTCAAACCGGTTAAAGTGGCTCCTATCAAAAGGTTAAAAGATAACAAGTGTTAGTGAGGTTTTGGAAAAAAGGGAATGCTTGTAGGTTGATGTTGGGAATGTGGATAGCTCTACCATTATAGAAAACAGTATAGAGGTTCCTCAAATACTAAAAATAGAACTGCCAGGCAATCTAACCATCTTATCATTGGGTGGGTACATCAAAATGAAAATCATTATGTCGAAAATCCATCTCCTACAGCACTATTCAAAATAGCCAAGAAAGGGAAACAATTTATGCATGTGTCAGCTGGAGAGTGGATAAAGAAAATATAACATGGATGTGTAATGAAACAGTATTGGGCCATAAAAGGAAGTCAATCCTGTCACTTGCAAAGTGGATGGAACTGGAGACTATTAATTTGTGAAGTTCAAAGAAAATGTCAAATTCAGAAAGACAAGCATGAAGGGTAACATCCACAGGTGGAGGATATAAAAGTTCATCTCATTAAAATTACAAATAGATTGGTGGTTACAAAATGCTAGTTGACTGGGAAGAATGGATGAAAGAGAAAAGTTCGTGAATGGTTCCTAAGAAGGAGAAATGATTCCTGGGGTAAAACTGCCCAGTAGGCAGACTATGAAAAGCAATAACATACTAGTTATTTCATAAGGATTTTGAAACTTTTCCCCATAAACAAATGATAAATTTTTGAAGAGATGAATTCATCTAACCCAACTTAAACACTGAACAATAAATATATACATGCATCATGCCAAATGGCTGTGTATAATTTTTCTATCCTCGTATACTAGTTAAAATTATCTATTAATATATCTATTAATAATTTAGAAAATAGAGTGAGGAGTGTTCCTTGAAATTTCATGTGACTGTTTCAAATGAAATGAAACATGATCTTAAAGGGAAATTAATTTCATTAGTTTGCTGTTACCCAAAGGACAGTCCAAAATACAAACTCAAAACAAAGTATCAATTTGAGAGCACAATCAGCTTTTATTATTTGAGAGTTAATGTGGCATTCTCAATAGAAATTCCTACAGTGATTTGTAGTTTTTCTTATTATGGACACTTTTCTTGGACATGTGATACACTGACATAGAGCTTATTTAGCACGTGTATTTGAAGAAAAATGGAAATTTGCTTACATTGGTAGGAGTAGATGCGAAAGAGTTATATTTTCAAAAATCATTGTGTTTTCATTTATTTTTAATGCTCTGGGAGCACCCGTCAGCAAAAACATCTGAATCTTAATAGTCTATTTTCAGAAAATTTAAATCATCCTTATGCTGACAAACACAGCCATATTCCAAATATGTGTATCTCATAGAAGCTAATACATATTCAATGACTCATTAAAATCAAATATTCTAAAACATCATGATTCAGGATCCAATACATATTTTAAAAATAACATTTTTAATGAAAGGATTGTATACTGTATCACATGCAAATATTTATCTCATTTAATAATGATGATCACTATAAAAATGCTTCTTAATTGAAGAAAGAAATCATTACACCATGTGTTTCAGCATAATTATTTATGCTTCTCTCTGAAATTTAATGCAGTTTGAGATACTCAAAAATTACCATATATTAAATGTATAATAGTTATTATGCTTTTGAATAATGTAAATCAAATTTTATTGCATTTAATACATATTAAAAATTGTTAAAGCTTTATTTCCCCAAAATTATAACACTCATTGGCCTGCCATCCATTACCCACGGAGAAGGACAAATGCCAGCTCTACAGGAAAACCACTTGTCTGTCATTAGATTTCTGTGAGCTCGATACAAAAGAGGCCTCGAAAGCAAGTCTTTGTGAAAGATAAAAGTAGTCTCGAAGTTCCTTTTTTTAACTCTCTTTAAAAATCAAGAGCTAGGCTTGGTCAACTCTGATCAAATAATTTTACTCCAAATTTTTTGGTACAAAAAATCAGAAGGGGATAAAAGAGAAAATGCTTTCAAACAGGAAGAGAAAGAAGAAAGCATTCTATATCACAGTGTAGAATGCAAAGAAATGAGGATTTGGATGAAATCATAATCCCTAAGAGGACAAACTACCCAGATCCCTGAGTTTCTGGCAGAAAGCTATGGAAGAAGAAATCAAAACTATAAAACCCTTGAAATTCTTACATCCTGATGAGATTGAGGAAGAATCTACTTCTGGGCTAGGGGTAATGTCCCATTCCTTCCATAGAACTTCAGTGGTGTCAGGAGTCACTTTTGACTGTCGGGTGTGTGTGTGTGTGTGTGTGTGTGTGTGTATGTGCACATGAGTAGTATGTAAGAGATTTGCTACAGATATCTAACATTTAATAAATACAAGCTAGGACTGCTGCTAACCACAATTCAGAAGACAAATCTGCAGCATAAATTATATGTTCTAAAATGCTAGTAGAGTCAAAGTTAAGAAACATTAATCTAAGCTGATGTTCTATTTCACTGGCATGTCCAATATGAGGTCGTAGTGTATATGGCCAAATACCATCATTTAAATAGAATAACTTTTTTCTTAGTATGTTTCTGTCTGTTCATGTGCACACTGAGTCCCAATTTGAGGTTACATTAAAATTTGTGAAGACTGTGATAAAGTCTGTAGTTAACAGCAAGAGCTGAAGTTCATTCTGTGCAAGAAGGTTTGAGTTCTGGAGCTCCACAGGGTCAGTGAATACTTGGCAATGTCCATGTATGGCTTGTCCATCCAATGTCCATGTAAGGCTTGTCCATCCAATGTCCATGTATGGCTTGTCCATCCAATGTCCATGGATGGAAACTTTGCTTACTGGTGAAGTCATTAGGAAATGGAGACTATTACAAGAGCTTGTGGTGTCCTAAGGAAGTCACAGGGGAAACCATGAGAGGTTTTGTGCACCGGAGTGGAATGATGTAGCATCAACATACAATGTATTCCTAATATTCAGGAGACTGAAGAGCGGCTGAATCTAGACAAAGGTCATCACGGAAGATCACCCACCTGATGAATCCAGCCAATGTGCATGATTAAAGTTCAGAATTGTCATTTACTAAGTTAGGGGACATTGGCAAGGAGTAGGTTTCAATTGCACTTATTTTAAGAGAGGTCAGGAATTTGGTTTCTAAGATCTTAATTTGAGAAGCTAATTGTGGCCAGATTGAATTGCTGAGAACACAGCATTTCATCCAATTTCTCTGGTGGCGTATTTATTGTATGTGCAGGCCCATCTTTCATCTACAAAAGTGAATGTGCCATTACCTGAATGAGACTATACCATGTTTAACGACCCAAGACCATGGGTTACCATCTTGGATGTTGTGGCAGTGTCACCTTGCAAGTTATACTTCCAAATTCTTAATTTCAGCATTAATACCTGCTGAATTTCAGTATTAGTACCACTGAATACAGATCAAGTCAGGGAGCTGTGCAAAAGCAGTCCACATACCACATTTTGAGTAGCACTGAGGTAGAGAATCTGTGTAGTTAGAGAGGGAACAACCAAACCAGGAGATCCGATGAGTATAGCATTTCATGACTTTGCTACAGGTGTGAGAATCCGTGCCGTCAAGGGGAGGCAGGCATTCGTCCTCAGCGTCCTGAGGTTGCAATGGCAGCCTGAGGGTCTCAACTACCTTATTAGTGGAAGGAACAAATTGAGAAGCAGCCCATGAATTAGACCATCTCTAAGACAAGGCTCAGATTAACTTGAATCATACCATTGTAAACCAGAAGAGAACAAGTTCACATTAAATGGCTAGTTCACAATTTCCGTGCCTTCGGTGGAAATGGAGCTTGCAAGGAAAGTTAACTTAGATGAATAAAAAGTGGAGACAGTCAAAGATTTTTGTTCCACCTATGAGTGTAGTGCATAAATTTTGCATTTTATGCGCTCTCTGCATACTTCTGCTACAGTTTAAACATGTAAGATTAAAATATGGCAGCGACTGTTCATTCCAATTTTCTTATTATAGCAGAACTCAGTACCAATTGATTTTGTCTCATGTGGCATATAAGTACTAGTTATCTAAGGACCAAAAGAAATGTATTTTACTGTAACACAGCTTCTCTGAAACGTGAAAGAAGAAACAAAGTGTATCTCAAAGCTCTACGTTCTTGAGATTCAAAAACTAAATTAGGAATTTATCAGTTCCTCCACACCACCACACGCTCCAGAGCCAGCTTTTTTTATCTTGTTCACATCTGAGATTTCGGCTAGCCACCAGCAATTCAATGAATATGAATATGTCTGTATTTCTGGAGCTTTCAGTTTATCTACCCACTGACACTTTCAGATGCAGAGTGAGAATTTAGACCACAAAAACTGTGCCTTTAATTTTTTCTACTCCCAATACCTGATGATTAATGTCTTCCTTTAAAAGCTGTGAATAGCCTATTGAATCTCTCATTCTGCTCAACTTTACAAAAGAAAATCTGATAACTTTTCTGTACTAATGGCTCCATCTTTTCTTCCCTCTTTCCACACATAGTTCATGCCTACCTTGTACCCCATTTATGCTCATGGCCTCAGCCTTATTCACCAAAAAACATTTTGCCATTCTTTATTTATCTGTCTGTGTCCACTGTGAATATCAGTTCCACTGGCAGGAATTTTGTTTTTCAGTGTTATGTGTTGCCAAAGTCCAAAACTCTATGTGAATCAGTAGAATTCAATAAACAATTTTAAATAGATTTTTTACTTGCTTGATTTTTAGTATGTGATTAGATTAATATGATTCTTAATCTTTATTTTACAATGCATGTATAAGACATCTTGAAATAGTCAAATATTTATGTTCATGTTTAAATTGTGTATGTACAATTTAAAGAGACCTACTTAATCCAGCAGATTTTGGGTAACATAAAATCTACGGTATAAGCGTTAGTAAAGGAAGAAATAGGAAATGGAATAAAAAGATACACATTTGTGAGAGAAAACAATTCAAGGCCATTAATTCATTCAAATGATAATACTGACTTGAATGTGAAAGCGTTACAGAGAATGAAACAAAAAGTGAGAAACAGAACATATATAAGAAAAGAGTCAAAAAGCTAAAAGAGCAAAAAATACATTGCCTCAGAGCTTTATAAAAAAGATAATGACAGAATTAAAAATTTCAATTTATATAGTAACATAAATGTTTTAAAAATAATTGTTTCAGAAACAAATTTTTACCCTTCTAACAACTATCTTTGCCTGTATTCCAGGTCTCAACACTTATCCAAGGAAATCATTGATCTTCTTTGAATTCTAATTCACTTCTTGAATATTTACCTGTAGGATTTTCCTATTACCAATTTCATAAAGAATTTAGAACAAAGATACCATTTTAGAAAACACTTTTATTTATTTCATTTCCTTTAGCTATGATTTTATTTTGGTGTTTTCTGTCACAGCACATTTTCTAGAATATATAGTGCTTGTTTTTTTTCTATAATACTGATAAACTGTAATGTTATTCATTTCTTTTTCTGCATATTTGTCAATGTATTAAGAATATCTAGGAAACTATACTTAAGGCTATTTTAACTGATTTTGCTATGATGCTCCTTTAGGCCAGATTATGAGTAATATAGATTTTTATTCCTAGCAAATATTTGGAAAAAAATGTATTGTTTTCTGTGGATATATAAAACTTCTTTGTGCATATAGGTTTTACTTACCCAATTGCAGAAATGAGGTGAATTACCACAAAGGAATTATTTTAGCTATATTACTGCTTTGTTTACATTTTGATAAATAGCAGCTCTTTGTGGTAAAAGCATTTTTTTTTATCTTTTAGGCTGATATTCTTACAAGTAGTTTCTTATTCTACCAGAGTGTTGACTTTTAGATCCAGGCATTTAAAAAAGCTTTATTACTTCTCTTATTACCACTATTTTAATGAAAATAGCATGTCTTGATTTGTATATTTTCTAAAGCATTTTTTAGAATATAAACTAAATTACTTTACTATGAGGACAGAGGACTCATTTTTTCATTGAATAAAATTAATATTTAGTACCTATTGGCTAGGAACAGGAATTATGCAAGCACTGGGAGAATAAGACAGTCTGAATCCCCAAGTCTTTCGTGCAGGTCAAAGAGACGGTGAACAGAGCAAAGGAAGGCAATGAAACTGAGTTAGCACTCTGTGCAAGGGCAAGAACAAAACTGTGAGATTCCTCGAGTATTGCAGGGAGCTGAGAGAAGAGCTTCCTCAGAGTAATCTGGAGACTAGCAGGAGTTACCCAAATCAGTGGGGAGGGATGGAGGTGGTTGTAGGGAAAGAGGGATGAATAAATGAGAAGTGGCAAACTGGAAGGAGACGAGGTCCGAAAGGCAGGTCAGAACTTGACTGTATATGATCTTATCAGACGTTCAAAGAGATTTAGATTTTATTGTGGAAAATACAAATGGTTTTTGGGAGGTTAGGAGGTAGGCTGTGAGTGACAAGTGGAAGACTGGTCACGTAAATAGATCTCTTCTATTTTGGAAGTCTTTCTAACGATCAAATGACTTTCAGATGGAAAAGGACTAGAAGCAGGAAGACTAGGCTATTGCGTAACCAGTTTAAGATAGACCATAACAGCATGTAAAGCTAAAAAGAAAGATAAGGAGCATTAGTTCTGTTTTACAATTATGATGATAACAAGGCACCAGCAAGCTGCTGACAGTCCATGAAACAAAACTACCTTCATAGTTTTGAGGCGTCATAACACCGTAATAATAAGCAAGTAATATTGAATTATTAGAGGAAAATGAAATGTTAGCAACTACAAATACAGTTGATTTTTAACTGACTGAGAATGAACTAAAAGTTGATTTACAGGAACACATATCTTTAAAGAATTAAAAGATGGTTAACATCCCAAAACTCCCAAACACAGGAATCTTGTTCTTGTGTGATAGTGCTCTGCTTCACAGAGCTGATTGCTAAGAACTTGCTATAGCTGCTCGATTGTGAAAAAGATCTCATTGCAACTATCTGCTCCTAGGCTAACCCAGGGTCCTCTCTGTGTTAGTTACCGGGAAATTACTAAGGCAAGGAAACCCTCTACTGGAGGACCTGCTCTATCCCTTACCTTTCCTGCTCCAGTTCCCTTTATGTCCACTGCCCACTGGACAATGTATGTTCAGAGGAGAACTCAGCTATGAACTGCTGTGCATTATCTACCTCAACACATTCTGTTTTACTTAGTAGAAATAGAAGCAAGTCTTAAAGTTAAACCCCAGGTACACGCTGAAAATGAGAGTCAACAGACTGTGCATTCAACACAGTGAAAATAGCAGGGGGAGGCGATAAGAATTAACTTTGATTTCTAGCATATGCAACTAGATGTTCTACCTGAAAGGGAGGTCTGGAGAGGGCAGTATTCCTTTCCCAACGTGCATTGCCCTGATTAAAGTCTAAGTTTTCTGTGCAGATCAGGAAAAATTTTAGCGGTCTGCTCTGGTGCCAAAGGACCAGATATGAATTCCAAGAGTGTGTTGATTACAGGATCCTCAAGTAAAGTCTAGTAAACACATTTAACAAAAATGGGGTGAGTGGTTCTGGAGCTGAGCCACAGAGACTCAAGTGGGTTTGGGATTCAAGAAGACAACAGATGGCTGAAGCCATGGTCCGCATGAGAGATGAGTGGTGTCTTTTCATGTTGGTAAGACAAAATGCCCAACATCTAAAGTGAAAGGAGGAAAAGTTTATTTCATTTCACAGTTTGTAAAGGTTTCAGTCCTTCATTGGCTGGTGATATAGCAGGACGGCATGACAGAGGAGCATCGAAGAAGAGAAACAGTCCATAGCAAAGCAAGGCAGGCAGAACGTAGCATTTGCCAATTTATCCTATACGGGTGACACCCACTAGACAGGGTAGGACATCCCATTATCTAAACCCAGAACTATGCTAATACAAACAGTGTATAATTTAATAATCATGCACCCTTAAGCCAGCATTACATCCCCAGCATCACACCCTTAATCCCAGCATCACATAACCTAGACCCAGCCACTTCCAAATATCTCCACCTACATTCGAAGCAGGCTTTGTAAGGGATGTCTAGACACAAACCGTAGCAGATGAATAGAGAGAAAAAAAGAAATATAGGTCTGCAGGTGCATGGTAATATGAATATTCTTTGGAACACGGTGGTCCACAAAGACCACCAAGAAAATCTGGACAGCATTTGGAAGGAACCTTGTTCTTGTATGCTAGTACTCTGCCTCACGGAGCTGATTGCTAAGAACTTGCAATCGAGCTATAGGTGCTTGATTCTAAAAAAGATCTCATTGCTACTATGAAAATAAAATTTAAGAATCCAAGAATGAAGGGCAATTTTTAGTCATAAATGAGGCTCAAATAAAGTCGAATCTTCAGAGTTTTCATTGGATTTAAAATGAAAGGCATCATTTTGTTAAAAAAAAACAAACAAACACTTTTTCTGGTGACCTAGTGATGAGAACAGGAGGGAGAGATAACAAAGGTACAAACAAAAGTTTGGCAGATCAAAGCAGTGGGTAAAATAGTGAAATAAGGAGAGTATTTAAAAGCTTAGTGGACCATCCAGAAATTTAATTTTTGTATATTGTTTTTCACACTACAAATCTTCCAACAAATCTGTAATGCTGATAAAATTGATTTCCAGTGAATATCAGTAAATCTGAAAGATCAGTTTGGGGAAAATGGGATTTTTTTTAGTTATTGCTGAAAATAAACTCAAAATATAGAGGCTCAAACTCAAGATAACTTTTTCTTATGACTCTGAGTCCAGCATTTGAAAATCAACAGTGCTGGAACATTCTAAATAGTGTTTTTGTATGTTTGATATTTTGGCAGGCATGTGTCTCTTTGTATCTGATCTTTCTTCACATGTATCTACAGTAGAATAATCAGACTTTCTATCAGGTACTTCAGGATGCCAACAGCATGAGAGTTGAAAATGCCATGTGAGCTCCATCCCTTTCCCAGTGTGCATTGCACTGGTTAAAACAAGCCACAGACTGAGTGCAGGAAACAATCACATGACATCAGGAAGACCTGGAAGGGCCTTTCCCTGGGGACCTACACTACAGTCTAGCTACAGAGATCAACGTGTTCTGGGGTCTGATACTCATTAAGTATAGCTTGCAATTGTAACGGGGAATTTATACACTCAATAAGATCAGTTACACACACATTCTTCCATATGTTTCATTTCTTCAGGCAATAAGGGAAATTCATTTTTAAATACCGTGTTGTAGATTGACTTAGAATAAAATAGTTAAAACTGTCAGTTAACCATAAAAATCAATTACCACAGTAAGAAAATTACATGAGAATTTGAGTTAATGCAAATATGCCCTAGAAGCTATGTAATAGTGGTATCTGTGCTCTGTAGTTTTGTACTTTCTAAGGAACCCACTGGAAATAATACTTTAAAAATGTATAGATTGTGTCTTCCTAATTTTTTCTTTGCTTTTTGTTGTAGAGATGGAACTTAGGACCTTCACACTGAGCTATATCCATGGCCATCTGTTTATATTTTTGAATTAGTGTCAGAGTCTCCTTAAAGCACAGGCTTAACTCAAACTTGTGATACTCCTGTCCAAGACTCCCAGAGTGCTGGAGTTACAGACCTGTGCCAGCACAGCCAGCTCTTTTCTGGACAATTCTACCCTCAGTGGAGAGTCTCCATGTTTCATCTCAAAAGTTTTCAACCTTTCAGAAAATGTCATATATTTATATTAAATACAAAGCAATATTATTCATGAAACATCAGTAAGTCATTTACTATTTTTAATTAGCTCTGAAACTAAAGTTTTAAATGAACTTTTAAAAAGACTACTACTGCTTCTATGTGTCTTATTATATAATTAATTTTAAAAATCAATAATTTAGAGTGACTTGGACTCATTTCTGAACACTAATGAAATTTATAGTTCTCAAAATTGATACATAGAATTCATTTAAATGTTTCCCTACCTAGTAAAACATACATATGCAGCATGACACACTTCGCACATGAAGAAATACAAACAGAGAACAAATATATGAAAAAAATGTTCAACATCACTGGTCATTGAAGAGATGCAAATTAAAATAATGCTGCAAAGCCATCTCACTTCAGAAATAAATGTTATTATCAAGAAATCAATCAATAACATGCTGACAAGGCTGCGGGGAAAAAGAAACACTTCTGTGTTGGTGGGAATATAGACTCGAGCAACCACTGTGGAAATTAGTGTGGAACTTTCTCAAAACACTAGGACTAGTGGTTCCATTGGACCCAGCTATTCCCCTTCTTAGTATCTTCCTGGAATTATTAAAAGCATCATACTACAGCAATATATGCACCCCTATGCTTGTAGCAGCACAGTTTGTAATAGCTAAGTATTGGAATAAACCAAATGACCATCAACTGATGAATGAATAAAGCGATGTGGGTTTTTTATACAGTAGAGTATTACTAAATATTACTAGAGTATTCTACTCTAATTCCTGGGAAACAGATATAATTCTTTAAAAAGTTTGAACCTTTAATTTATATCACTGTGTATTGTACAGACTTGAAAAACAATGACCCTAACTTGAAAATTTAACTGTGGTCAATTCACCCTGTGGAATGAGTGGAGGGTGCCACTGAATGTGAGACTGTAGGGGAAAATATCACCGATGTGTTCTAAGAAAGGGCACAGGAATTGCAAGATGGTCGACTGAGTGGTGGCATGATAAGAGAGCCTCTCTCAAAAAAAAAAACAACTCAGACACTGGAATCTGACAACATGGAGAAAGCCAGACAAAAGGAGAGGAATTCTCATGACCCAGAAAGAAACTGAGAAAAAAGAAAAAAAAAAAGAAAGAAGAAGCGTGGATGGAGGGCTGGAGCTGGGCAAGCCATGGTCACTGCACTGGCATGTCTTAGAGTCAGACAATTCAGGTTGAGCTGAGATCGTGGCCCTGCAGAGAGCAGGGGTCGGTGAGCTCGAGACCCTTGGCTAGAAGAAGTGCTGCAGCAGGGAGTGGAAACAGCCAGTTGAGCTGTGTTAACTTTGGTGAGTGACGAGAACTGGAGTCCCCAGAGTGGGAGGACCTGCTAGACAACATTTTGGAGTTGGGCAGGGCCAGCTTGACCCAGGCGGCATTTGTTGAAGGCCCCTGGTCCAAAGCAGATTGGTGGGATCTGCTTGGGCTTGGCCAGGCCCCTGGTTGAAACCCAATATCCAGGGACAAGGCTGTTCTGAGCCAGTGGCATCCCCAGGGAACACACAAACTTGCTGAAGCATCCCCTGGTTGACTGGAGTAGCGGGAGGGGCCGGCTCACAGCGTGCACCTCTCAGATTGGCAGTGGACAGTGGGGGCAGCACTTCCCTAGCTAGTGTGCTGAAGAAAAACTGTAAGCAATAGGAAAGGCCCAGAGACCTCCAACAACCACCCGTCTGAAGGGGGTCAGAAACATGACAAGACAGAAAGAGCAAAAGGTCTCCAACTGCGGAACCAGGGAAAATGAGTCCAGCAGAGGTAAATGCAGAGGAGTTTGAGGGCAGCAAACCTGTAATGTCAGAGACAGCCACATCGGAAATAAAGAAATACTTCCGTGACCTCATTGGCGAATTTAAATCTGAAATTCTGACTCAGGTGAAGCAAGATATAAGAAGATTAATAAAAGAAGTCCTGGGTAATCCTCAAGTAGACACAAATGAAAGAATAGAGGAACCCAGAGAAAGGAGAGAAGCCTTTGATGAAGAATATAGACAAAATCTAGAATGCATGAAACAGATCCAAAGAGAATATCAGGAAATTAAAAACTCCATTGAAAGCTGGCAAAACCTTTTAACAGAAACTAAAGACAGACTTTCAAAACTTGAAGATAGATTTGCAATGTATGATCACGAAAGGAAGGATCTCTTAAAAATAACAAGGAACCAGGAAGCAACGATACAAAGGCTAGAAGATGACAAGAGGATTTATAATTTAAGAATAAAAAATGTGAACAAAGAAGCAGGGACAAACACAAATGAAATAAAAAGACTATTCACAAAAATAATTAAGGCAAACTTCGCAAACATAGGAAACAAAAGTGATGTTCAGATATATGAGGCATACAGAACTCCAGCCAGCTACAAACAAAACAGATCTACACCCAAACATATAATAATCAGGATCCCAGAAACCCATCACAAGAACAGAATATTAAAAGTGGTCAGAGAAAAGAAACAGATTACCTATAAAGGAAAACTCATCAAAATCACAGTGGACTTCTCTATGCAAACCATCAAATCAAGAAGAGCTTGGAGCAAAATATTCCAAGCCCTGAAAGAAAATAACCTCCAACCCAGAATGATGTACCCTGCAAAACTGTCTCTCAGAATTAATGGAGAGACAAGATATTTCCATGACAAAGAGGAACTGGGGGAGTCTGTGACCACCAATCCAACCCTGCAAAGAATATTGAAGGACATTCTAGAGAGAGAGAAGAAAATCACCAGGGTTCCAGGAACAATGGCAGAAAGGCTCAAGGAAAGGGGCAGACAGTGGAATGAAGGAGAAAAGTAAACAAAAAACAATGACAGAAACACAACAGAGCAGAAATAAGAAAAAGAAGATTGGTTATATCGCTGTTTTGTTTTGACTGATTTTATTTGAATCTGGTGTGCTTGAGAGTATCAAGTCTGAGAGTAGAGGCAACTACTCTGAAGATGACAAGATTCAATAGGATACCCATTCTGGTTTGATTATTAACTGCCTTTGAAGTCCTATAATATCTCCAATGTTTAGATTTTATTAATAGTGTAATGCAATGCTAAGTTTAATTATACTATGTTTAACAATATAGACAATTTTATTAAAAACAACAAGAGACATCATAGTAACTACCATAGATCTCCTAATATTGTGGTTTTATATGTCCTTTTCATTTCGTGTTTCTCTAGGAATTTGTATTGTTGACTTGTTTTGATCTGTTTCTCCCTCTAATACAGAAAGGCTAGGTATTCGTGTAGAGACTTATACATGTGTAGAACTTCTAAGTAGTTTACAAGAATGTATTATAGTTATTGTAAAGAAAAAAAAGAGAGGAAAAGAAAGTATTCTAAAGTATATAACTGCATGTATGTTTGAGTGTGTGGGACTGATAACCATGTTGCTAATGTTTTTGTTGGATGGATGAACAAAACTGATTGTAGTCTCACTGTTTGGATGGCCACTTTGTAGGCTTTACTTTTGTAACTTGAACAACCACTTCTAAGAGGAAAATATGTAATTATCAACTAGTGATCTCTTACTGGTTACTACTTGTTTTGTTTTGTTTTTGAGATTTTGTATTATTTCTACCCTCTTTCTGTTTCAAATTTTTTTCTTTAAATAAAAAAAAGAAAGAAAGGGTACAAATTTGTGAAGGAAAAGTTTGTTTTTCAAAAGTTTCCCAGGGCAGAGGTATTTACAAAAGCCCAAGGTAGAAGAGTATCTGTGACAGAATAATAACTTGTGACATCCCATTTTTGCAACCCAGCTTTCTGACCCTGGTCCTCTGCCTCAGAAATCCTGAAGGCTTTTAGTCTTTTCAAACCATAAAAAGTTTATTTAGCTTTAAAATATTTTTAGTCACTATCAATGTTTTTAAATTATTTTTTACAGTAAAATTTTGATAGTGGTATTCACCTAAAACATCAGAATATTTGGCAACATTCAGTTCAAGCTCACCACTGTTTGCTTTAAAAATTGAGACTCTCAGTTTAAACAGTAAGAAGGCTCAGAAAAGTTACCTGAAACTTGAAAATAAGTTAAACACAGTATTGATGTTATCTCAAAGTAGTTTCTGCCCTGATTTTCTTTATCTAGGCTATTTTACAACTTTGAGGTCAGAGCATAAGTGTGGCTTGCAGAGATTTGTCTAGTGAGGATTCTCACAAAATGAGATTAATTGTAGTGAGCATGAAACCAATTTCTGTTGAAAATAATAGTCAAAATATTCATGGTTTATTTCTGAGTTATACATTACCCTTATTGTATGCAACTCCAAAATATTAAGCTTGTATTCGCTTATCAAATACTCTCTACTTACCTAATTCAATGAGATCTAGCCAGATTTTACAATCAGAAAATTTTTCTCTTTAATTGAAAATTTAAATAATATCTATAGCTAAAATTTATTTTATATTTTCCAAGAAGTTATAATTATACCTCACTAAATTATGACTTAAGAGAAGGAATGTAACAGCCAGTTAAACCAAAGATTAGAGTTAAATGAAAGATTATAATTTACTATTGCACTTTTGCTGTGCTTTCGTTTCATTCTAATTGGTACTGCTTGGGTCCTCAGTCAACCAAGAAACGTCTGCGATTATATTTTATAAAGACAGTGAAGCCTTTTAAGAGTTCAGAGTATGGTGACAGAAATATGTAAGAAAAGTTATGATAAATCAAATTGTTAAATATCGAAACAGGATATTATGAAAAGCAAAAGAAAACCATGTGCCCAGGAGGAGTGGGGGTGGGAAGTTCTAGAGCAGTAGTAATGATGAAGAGGCAAATGAAAGAGAAGACAAAAAAACACTCCTGAGTGAGAAGTAGTAAGTATGCACTGCAAATGTATCGTAATAAAAGAGATAAAGAAAAAAAAGTGAGAAGCAGGCATTACCCGGCAGGTACTGTAAGTGAACTTCAGTCAGGTGATATGAATAAGCTTTTCCTTTATTCTGTGCTAAGACACAACTGGTTACATATATATTGCACATGTCAACCACTCTGGATTCTAGTAGGATTCAGCAAATTATTCTTTTATTCTAAATCTGATTTCATTCCTCAGATATAAAGTTGTCTATGTTTGTAGCATTTTTAGTGATAATTCATCCCCATGAATCACCTTAAATTGGAAGGGAAAATTCAAATTCTAGAGGGAGCAGACTCTTCATCCAAGACCTTACTAGAATTGTTATCCAGATTTCCAGCAGCTGCCAGTGGTTTATGGAAAATTCTCCACAGGTAAACATTTTAATGAATCTGATTACATCAGATTCTACTAATGTGGACCTAGGAATGTATACTACCATGGATTGATGACCAAAATAATTTGAATCATGTCCTTTGTACTTTGTGGTCAGGAGATGCTGAGTGGACTTTTCAACAAGGAATGATGGGAAGTCTGCCATCACTCACACTTGTCACTGGAGATTCTTCCATCTGGAAAATTACAGGTGTCTATGATGCTGCTGTACTTATCTAAGAACCATCTTTCATCTAGTGATATTTTTATGTTTTTTCAAAAGGTTCTAAATAAATATATATGGAGTTTCCATGTTATGTGCTTTTACAACTACATATCTACCTGATTAGGAGGTGACATTTTATTGTTCACATGTGGGTTTTGCATTCTTTCCCATTATTTGTAGCTTTAGATGATGAGATGATTTTACATGCAAAAAACTTTAAAGTGATTTTTTCTGGAAAGGTTTTTAATGACAATGTATGACTTGAAAGAAAGATTAAAGTTTAAAATAGATATATTGCAAATTTCTTGAAGACATATTGATCTTACGTTAAAATTTTAGATTTAGAATCATTTGTTCATTCATTATAGTACAAGAAGTGCAGGAAGGTAAGTACAAAACTACACCCTGTAGATAGGATTCCACATATAATATAAATTTTAAGGGTTATCTTAAAGTAATTGTTAATGGCTAAGAGAAGATGGGAACCTAAATAAAGCAGTATTTGCTCACAAAAACCAGCACTATGAATGATAATCTATAGTACTATCAAGGTTTTCTTCAGAATTTTCAGCTACACAACTATTCCATATTCTCAAGTCATTGGCAAACACAATTCATTTATATTTATTGAGCACTAATTAAATAGAAGCTGATGAAAATAAAAAGATGACCTGCATACAATAACAATATTCTTCAGAGTCACAAAAGTCAATTTAGTATTAACATTTCACTCTTTGCTTTTATGGAAGCACCTACAAATTAATTAAACATGGAGATTAAAAAGTTAAATTAATTCAAAAGAAGGGATAGATAGTTCCAAAAGAAGGTTGAGCATTGTCACTTTAAATTGAATTATTTTTTATGATAAATTACAGAGGTAGTAGCATTCCAAACTGGGAAAGTCTCAGGTAGTGCAGTGTGAGAGCACACAAACAATGAAAAAGAAAAATAATAGAAAACAAATTATAGCTAAAATTTGCTGAAGCAGAGAGTCCAGGTTGGATTAGGAACAGAACATTAATTTGGTAGTTTAAGAGGCAGACTTTGAAAAGTATTGATTCCTGTATAAAAGAAATTGCCCTTTATCCCACACACTGACCTGATTAAGGAACAATTGCTTAGAGCACTAAAATATCCTGAAGGCAGTAATGCGATGCCATTGGAAACTCAGGAGCCAGGGAAAATATTGTTTATTTTTTCTGGATAATAGAAAAAGCATTTGAAAGAAATGGTTCTAAATTTGCTTTGTGTGGCAAGTTACCAGCAATCCCTCAATAGCTTCCATAGACAATGTCTATCTTCTATAAGTAAATAATCAGCAAGTATGCGTAGAACACCACTCTAAGGAAAAGCCAAAATATTACTGTCCAAAGTGCCTGCATAGCTCAGCCCCAAACCTTTTGCATAAGGAAGTGTTGGCTTTGATAATCTTCCACTTACACTGACTTTCCCGTCTGGAATCAGCCAGGTGTCGGTGGGAATGAAGCAGGTTAATCATCTACTCACAGGCATTTGGAAGAACCCCCAAGAAAGACATGTGAGAAGGTAGGAAAGATTTGGCTTCTTTGAAGCACATAACAAGGAGCTGTAGTAAAATTGGTTATGGTGGCTGCTTATCCACCCTGCAAATATCCAGCAGCTATCTACAAAAAAGAACAGTTCTTTATGCACATTATTTTGCTCCGAGGGATAGAAAATGTATTTTCCTCTTGAAAAAAATGTATTTAAGTCCTGCATTTTCTAATTCTCATTTTTTAGCATTGTAATTTTTTTCTGGAAGGGATCTGCAATCAAATCTATAAAATTCAAAACTCAAAACCCAATAAACTAAAAGGATGTTTTGAACATAATTATTTAAAAGACACATAAGAAATAGTTATTATATATGAGTCTTAGGTAGAAAAATAAAGGGAGAAAAATATCTTTTCCTTTCACATACAAATACATAATTAACAATGCAGAAGATATAAAATAAATGCAATTATTTTAAACATATATCTATACATATATATGATTACTAAATACATTATGTGCAAAACACTTTCAATAGCTGTTCATATTTTCTTACCAATCTCTGGTGTTATGATCTAATATATCTTTTCTTATGAATTGACATGAGATATATTTGTCAAACCATTGGTTTTGTTTCTCATGTATTTATTTAAATATAGAGCTCTAATATTCAAGAAGCTTACATTCAAAAAGTAGTAGCTTGCATAGTTTTGTACATATAAGTTCATTGATTGAGTTACATAATTCAGATATTAAAAAAATGAAACCACTAAAGGAATTGTATAATTCCTAGTTTCTTTTCTGGCAAGAAGATTAATGAACTATGACTATGTATTTAAAGAAAGTGTAGCTAAAACCCGTTACATGTTCTTAACTCTAATCTTGTATCTTGAGATGAAAATAAAATTTTGATGAATGACAGATGGTCATAAATGCTATGATACTCTTCTTATTAGAAGTGGGGTCATCCTCACTGCTTTTTAAAACTGGGTGGACTCTGAGTCTGTGATGACCAGTAGAATTCCAGGGAAGTACTACCATACCAATTTCTTCCTCCCAGTCTTTACAGACTGGTGGAACTGCTCCAGTATTATGGGGAAGTTGCACCAAATCTCATGCTGTCAAGGCATCAGCAATGACTAGATAAGCCACGTGAAGAACAGAGGCCCAGTTAGGCTTTAGACAGAGCACAGCATCAATCTGCCATCTATGTGAAGGACAACCCAGAAGGTCCACTGAAGTTGATCCATTCCAACTGGTTCACCAACTCTCTACAAAACTTGTAAATGCACCAACCAAACGAATGCTGTTGTAGTTGCATTTTACAGTTCTTCACAACGCAGCCATGGATCACTGGAAACTTATATTTGTGCAATATGCATATATAGGTATGAATGACAGCGAGGACTAGAATGCATTGGAAGATTAAATAAAATTATATCATGAATAACAACAGTAACACAAAGAGATAGCAGAGATTAAAAATTAGATATGTTTTTGCACCAAGGTAGATCATTGGCAAGCTGTGCCTTTCTATAGTGTAACATTGACAGGAATTCCTTGTTCCAGCTGATTGTGGAAAAGTTGGCTCATAGATTAGCACTGTTTATCTGTCAAGGCTTTAGAAAGCTGTTCATTTTGGATCTGGTTACATTCAAGTTGAAAGATCTTTCAGATTATCATTTTACTATTAAAAAATGACTCTCAAAAAAGAAAAAGAACAAAATTATTAACCCAGGCAGGGGAACACCAATATGCAGAGTTGATCTTTGAGCTATGCTAGGGTTTTCTGTGAAATCTATCATTTAAGTAATATCTTCTTGTCACTTAACGTATTTTTAGCAAATGTACTGAGTAAAATTATATAAATATAATTTTAATTGTATTGCATAGTTTTGTGTATATATATATATATATATATATATATATATATATAAAATCACAGAGTTTTAACAATTGGTGATGCATAATTATAGTTATACATATTTATATTAGTCAGTAAAATGTGTATAAAGTGTTCCTAGGTAAGAAAAAAGCTCATAGAGATTTTCAGAATGTATAAAATCCTGACAACTAGTACTTACTAGGTACTGACACCTAGTACTTAAGTACTAGTACTTAAATTCTAAGATTCATTTTTTTATTGCATTTGTTTGATTGATTTTGAATTGCTTTAATTTTAGCTCATGCTCATCTGGAATTCTGATTGGAAACTTTACAAGCTCAGTCAGCAAAAATGAGCAGCTCATTATGAATTCCTCAGTGAGGGTGTCTGGCTATCAGCAGTGCCTCAGAGCATCATATGTGAGTGAAATAATATTTGAAATGGTGACACTTTTATTTCTGTTAGTAAGCACTTATACTAGTTTTCCATTTTTTGCTGAAAATGAATACCAGAAACAGGCATGGAGATGACATTTTGCTTCTCTAAAATCTGTGGGGCTTTGGACAAATCATTCCAAATATTTTTCATTCAACATCAGACAATAATATTAACCCAGAACTTTTAAGAGCATAATATAAAGTATATAAACACAGTTTAGCGATCCAAAGATTTCTATCCCTGTATGTGCAGGGATAGAAGATAAAATAAGGGTCATGTATATACCATGTCTTTATATTGATACAAAGAATTTGAGGACACAGATGGTATTTTCATATTTGCTAGCAGTGCAATTGGAACTTTGTAAGATAAAGGATGCTGTGGCGTTTGAATATCTAGCTAAATTGTTGGCTGCAGTATTTAATGTAATTTGGCTTTCTAGCCCATGAATAAACTGAGAGTGATAGTCATTTGGCTAGGACACCTGAGAACTTCTAATGAGGATGGGAAAGAAAATGTCTGCCTGGAGAATTTCCAATCTCATCAATAAGATTTAAATTTGAATTCTAATCAGAGAGAGGGGAAAATGTCCCAGGTAAAATTATAAATGCAGATACCAAGAAAGATGTGGGAAATGATGAGAAAGTGTAATCAAGGCAGACGTGCTCAGTAATTTATATGATAATAAAGTGGAAAAGGCCCTTGGAAAACTTTATGGGCTCTGTAGTCCATATATTGAGAATGTGTGAGAAGGTAAAAAAACTCACCTGATTTTTAACAGAGTAATGCAAATAAAAATGATAGATATGATCAAAATTCGGTGGTACAGATACAACCAGAAAGTGACATGGGAATGTGTATTTTACTTAAATGAGATTATCCACGATGAAATCTCAGGTTACAAAGAAATTTTACGGAGAACTTTAAGCTTTATCACTGTACCTCTTCATATTTGAGAAGATAATTCTATCATTCTCATTGCTTGCAGATGAATATTGGAGACTGAGAAGTCTTATGCAGGACCACAAGTATAATGAAGATTAAGATATAAATTCACATTCAGCCCCATTGCTATGATCTGCTACTCTATTTTACCACTTTTCTGGGGTTTTCCCATGTCAGAGATGATATAAACCTATTTCATATTTAATTACTCTGAGAGGAAGAACTTTGTAACAAAAAAAAGTTGCACTCATGAATTGCTGTGCTAATTAAAATTTATAAGATTAGAAGAAGTAACCAATTAAAATCTTTCCAACTACTTCATTGTGCATGAAATAAAGAAAAGCTGGGAAAATTTGATATAAATAAAATAACAATCTTAGGTAGAAATATACTTTTGAAAACACCATCATGAAGGGCAATGGACACATCCATCACTTACCATACTTTCCTCCTGGCCTTTATATAATAATAGCAATAATAAGATTTTGTGTAATAACTCATACAGTATGGAGATGATTTCAACCCCTTCTGAAAGATTCACAGCTCTCTCAAAGAAAACCCAAGGGGCAGAGATAGAGAGAAAGCTGAGCTGTTGGAATGGATTAAAGACCAAGTAAAAAAAGACTCAGTGAGTTCAAAGAGGAAAAAACCCAAAATATAATGGAGTTATCATAAAAATAACAAATGTAGTTATGACAAAATTGGTCATAACTAAATGGTTAACAAAAATGAATAAGAAATTTACCAAACAACAAAAATGGTTAAAAATATGAATAAGGGCTGGGGATTTAGCTCAGTGACTTAAGCACCTGCCTGGAAAGTGCAAGGTCATGAGTTCGATTCCCAGTACCAAAAAAAAAAAAAAAGAATAAAAATATGAATAAGAAATTTACCAAAGGAATAGACTATACAAAAAAATATGTTAAATGGAAATCCTGGAGATACAGAATTCTATGAAATGACAGAAATCGCAAATGAGAACCTAGTTTTAAAATATGAAGCCAAAATAATAGCCAGAGCAATCTGGCAAGAGTTATGTATAAAAAAGAAAGAGGTCAAGTTTTCATTATTTGTAGGTGACATGGTCTTCTACATACAAGACCCAAAAGGTGCCACCAAAAGGCTTCTAGAATTAATATTCAAACTTAGCAATGCAGCAGCAGACAAAATCAGCACACAGAAATCGATAACATTCCTGTACACCAATAGAAAACTCATGGAGAAAAAATGTAGGAAAGTTACATCATTCATTATAAGGAAAAATTAAATCTTTAGGCATTGATCTAGTAAAGGATATAAAAGAATTCTACAAGGAAAACTACATTACTCTAAAAAAAAAAAAAGATCAAAGAAGGGACAGAGGTTTAGTTCAGTGGCACAAGAATTTGCTTGGTAAACATGAGGTCATGAGTTAGATCCTCAGTACAAAAAAAAAAAAAAGTCAAAGAATATATTAGAATACACACACAGTGAACCCCATCCCACCTGCAACTTCAGCACCTTGCTTGGAACTTAGCAGGGCCCCTCCTAGTGTCCCCAAGCAGCTGTGGAGCTTTGGTGCAGTATGTGGCATGAGCGGAGGCCTGCATAGCATACTCCATTAGAGTTTTCAGCCTTGATCTGCTATTTAGAACCTGATAGAGTACTGCCCACCAATCTCAAGCAGCTTGGAAGCTTCACAGTACCACACTGAGTATGATGAAGGCCTGCCCAATATACTATCCACATTTGAGGAGCTTTCGAGTGCCACTAGGGATGTGGTAAGGCCTGAATAATTACCTCCACTCAACTGGGGAAAGTCCCTGCAGTTGACACAGATATCCTCAACCCAGGAAGCAGCTGAGACCTTGTATTCAGCTTCTCCAGAGGAATATGGGAAAATGACGAAATGAAAGAGCAAAATTCAATCTCAAACCTCCAGCCCATCCCAAACAAGCCTAGGAGACATGGGCACAGAAGAAAATGTAAGCTATATACCTGAAACATCTGAAATGATAGCAACTTAAGTAAAGAAACAAATCCATAAAGCTGTAAAGTAACTCAGGTCAGAAATAATCTCCCAGGTAAAAGGAAAAATGATAAACATAATAAAAGAAATGCTGAACACATCTAAAGAATGCATAATTAAAAATTTGAGGAACAATGCAAAAAAATGGAAATCTTGAATGAACAGTACAAGAAAGAAACAGAATGTATGAAACATATTCAAAGAGATATCCAAGAAATCAAAAATTCCATCAAAAGCTGGCAAAGCCATCTCAATCAAAGTGAAGACAGACTTTCATATCTCAAAGATAAGATTGCAGCAAGTGAACAAGAAAGGAAACCTCTTTAAAAATAACAAGGAATCAGGAAATAACAGTTCAACAGTTGCCAAGATGATGCAAAGAAAAACAATATAAGATGGATAGGAATGATCAAAAAAGAAGGTGACAACACAAATGATATCAAGAGACTATTTGCAGAAGTAATAACTGAAAATTTCCCAAACATGAGAATGGAAACTGACATACACAGTAAAGCATATTAAACTCCAATTAGTCATAAACAAAATAAATCTACACTCAGATATATAATAATCAACATTTCAGAAATTCAACGGAATATTAAAAGCTGCTAGAGAGAAAAGACAAATCAACTATAAAGGAAAGCCCATCAGAATTACAGCAGACTTCTCAACACAACAATGAAGTCAAGAAGAGAATGAAGTATTTCAAATTATAAAGGATAACAACTTCCAACCCAGACTGATGTACCCTGCAAAACTGTCCTTCAAAATTGATGGAGAAATGAGATACTTCCACAACAAAGAATAGCTGAAGAACTTTATGACTTACCAAAGAAGACATTAGACATTGGAAAGTCATCCCTATTCCTGGATAGCCAGGAACTACAGTGTCAAAGTGAATACATTTTTAAAATTGATATATAAACTTAATGCAATCCTTCTTCAAAGTACCAACCTCATTACTCACCAAACTAAATGAAAGTAATCCCAAAATTCTTGCAGAACCAGTAGAGACCCATGATACCAAAAGCAACTATGAGTAACAAGAACTAAGCAAGAGGCACCAAACCCCTGAATTTCAATTATATTTCAAAGCCATAGTGATCTAAAAAAACAAAAGCATGGTGCACACAACACACACACACACACACACACACAGAATAGGAGGTACAAAAATAAACACTGACACTTAAAGCCACCTATTCTTTACAAAGGGATTAAAAACATATTCTGGAGAAAATGTACCTTTTTAGTAATGGTACTGCCAATACTGAGTTGATTAGACCAAAGGAAACTGACTTATTTTCTTTCTTTCTTTGTTTTGGTAAGGCAACCAGGCAGACAAAATATAGGTAATATAGGCAACACATATGAATTTCAACAAAATTTCTTACTGGGTTCTCTCTGACAAAATAAAGAACAGTAAACTGATTCAGTGATGTTACCCATACAGTACTGTTTAATGATGAAAGCAGAATGTCCGAGTTAAATGACTGTATTCATGTGAGATCAATATAAACCACATCGTGTCTGAGATAGGAAGAATGACAATTTCGTGGATATTTACTCTGACAGAGAGAGAGCATGAGGGAAAGGAGATATGAAGGGAAGAGAAAAAGAGTAAACAAATGACCTGTGCTGGTTTGTAGATGGCAGAAGGTTGAGACCAGCTGTGTGACACAATGAGCATCAAAGTAGACATCACTTAGAGGACAATTACATTAATACCACAAAAGTATTTCACAGGTATTGCCTGAAAATGATAATCTTCCAGTACCTTGGCTACTCAGGCAAGCATTTTCTTCCGTTCTAAGAACTCACTCATGACAAGGGAGGTTGGGTTACACAAATGTAATTCATGTGATTGTAAAATTTTAGTGTTGAAGAATGCTCACATAAACGTGACTTGTTGATGCTAAGTGACTTTCCGCTTGGTTGAAGTAGGCCTACTGGAAAATAGATTTGTAAAATTTGCAAAGTTTGGAAACAAAAGAGGTGAGGTCATCGACTAGCACTAAAAATAAGAAATTGGAAACTGCTAGTATATCAGATTTACGATGGAAAACAAAAAGTTCTGGGCCAGGCGCTACCAATGGTCTCCGATAGTCTTCTGATCAGGCGTCTGCAAGGCAAACAGCACGTGTGTGACTCTTAGTTCTCCGTTGAAAGAACTCTTGGGACAGCAACTGAGGGCTTTTAAAAATCCGTTTTAGGATTAAACATTAAAACAGGAGGAATGTTAGCAGGTAAACTTTGGCAGTTTTCAACATGATGTTGATGTTGAAGTGTAATAAATATTTTGAATGTTTTAGGAACATGGAAAGAAGGTAACAAAAGTGAAAGAGCCTTAGAATCAGGAAAATCCTGACACTTAGCCATGACGTAGGGTGAGGGCTTTAAAGTTTCCCTTTGAACCAATTTTAATTACATGGGTGAAAGATGCTTTAATGTGTAACCTTCCAATTAAAAAAAATATATGACAGGGAACAATCGAGTTAATTTAATAAAATCTTGTTTCAGAGTAATTTGTTATCAATTCATCTAATCTGTTTTTCTTTTTTTCCTCAGCAGAGGTGATTGGATGCAGGGATTCCTATGTGATGTGCTAGCACTGAGCTACACCCTCAGTTCTAGCTTTATTTTATTTTATGATTCTATTTTATTTGATCTTAAAACATGGTCTTGCTAAGTTGTGCAGGCTGGCTTCAAACTTCAATCTTTCCAGTAGCTGGGACTGTAGTTGTCTGTCAGTGTGTCTGGCTTAAAATTAATCTGTTTTCCAAGTCAAGGAAACAAAGGAGAGTGTTCACAACCATACTCATCCATACTCAGTGAAGCGTGGAGATTCTACCCTGTGCAAAATGAACACAGGTGTTATTCCAGTGCTTCACAATTAATATTAAAAAGAGCCTTCATCTTCAAGTGATAAAGTAGTTGTTAAAATAGAGTCTATAAGGTTGGTAATTAAAAAAGGACGAAGAATCACTTGGACCCTCTCTTTGACTCTTCTCTTTCTGCTGAACTATATACTTCTCCCCTTGCAAAAGTAAGTGCTGAAGTCAATGAGAATAATGGCTAAACCTTTGGGTGAAAGATTAAATTCTTAAATAATTAAAGTTAACCATTTATACTATCTAGAGTTTGCCATTTATTGCTTATGCTTTCTTTGAGGGAGCTAGAGGAAGTGTGTTTATTTAAGAAATGGCAGCCTGTGTACATTTTTACATTTGATGTAAAAGGGCTTGTTTTGCTGAATTGTTGCTAGTTGAATTTTGGGCAATGTCTCAGATTTAATTTACCATGTGACCTCCACTACAAAACTGTTTCTATTACACAGCAGACTCCTTGGTACCAGTTTGTTAAAAATTCATTTTAAAACTTCTTTCTGATGCAAAGAAAAACAATCTTGGTTAGAAACCTATGTGTTTTGGTTGTGGTTGGAAGGATTACGCTGCAAACATCAAATATGCTACCCCTGTAATATTATCATTTAAGGAGCAAATTATAATTCCATCATTTCATCTTAATTCTGTGTCTTCTGAAGATTGCATTTGGCCAACTCTCCACATATTATTCAAGAATGATAAATATGGGTCATGAGTACAACTCACTTCACCTTATTTGCATAGTTTTCATGTAAAGTTTGTTTTGGGATCTGTGAGCATGAGGATAAAAACATAGAGTCTCACTAGACAACCATTAATTACACTCTTCAGAGCTTATCAAATGCAAAGATTGAATTTATAGGATCTCTTCTTTAAAAAGATATATACAGACATATAGATATAGTACATTTTTACATTTTTTAGGAAACTAGAAAAACAGATTATAATTTATCCTATTAGGATTGGAATTGCTGTGCTTTTCATTGAGCAGCAGTCTACCATTTTCACAGAAGTCTGCCATCTGCCTCCCATCCTGGAGTTTTTGCTTGGTTAATCCCTGTTCATCATCATTTTGTCTCCTCCTGGACACTAATGCAGTCCTGGAAATCTTCTGTGCCCCCTCTTGATGGTGGATAGTGGTATTCCTACAATGCCACTTCCATCTCCTCACCTGAGAGTAAACTCCGCATATCTGTGACCATGCATGTGGAGGAGCACTGTGCTTTCTGTACCTAGAACGGATCTGACCCATAGCTGGTGCTCCATAAATACCAACTCAAAATACCCCACTCAGTTCTTAAGACAAAATTCTGAGGCTTACAGGTGCCCCAGAAAATAATTTAAATAACAGCACCAAGCCATACGGAACATTTTTTCAATTCACTATTCCATTGTTACCTGTTAAACTCCCTCTTTCCTTCATTTTGGCTACAGTACAGTTGCAAATAAACACAAAGCATGAAAAACGTAATTTTTTCCACGTTAAGTGATCCACAGACAGTATTACAAGGGCAGAAGAAAGCATTCCTAAATGTTTTCCATTGTTAGTGTTTTGACTGATCTTTAGCAATCTGTGTAGGCATCATAGTACCTCCAAAGTCTAAATTGGGTTACACACATAGCTGGTTCCCAGAAAATATTTGCTCATGAGTGAAAAGGTTTTAATTGTTTTTTTCTACTTTATTAGTCCTTTACCTTTGCTTATCCTTCACACAGCAGCTGAGTTGCTTCTTAAAGATTTCAAATCTGGTATCTGCTGGTTCATCCCTCTTCAATGGGCTTCTCAGGTACATCTGAATTACAGTGAACTACTCAATTCTTACTAAAGCTTTTTGTGCTACTGTTTCACACTTAACATTCTAGTTACATTCCTCCTTCTCTGGACCTTGACACACCAAATCCTTTCTCATCGTCAGAATTTACTGTTCTATTCTATCTTTGGGAAATTTTCTTCTTTCCACCATTGGCAAGGTTGACTTGCTTTTATGCTTTGGCACAAATCAAATTTCTTCCTCTTGTGGCATACTGTCCAGATTATTCTTTCTATAGTTGGTCTCTTTGACACTTTTATTTGTGCCACACTGATTGTTTTTCTTCACATAACAATCTGTAAATTATAGTTTTATTGTTGCTGTTGTTCCGATCAATATGCCTATTGCCACCTAAATGTAAATTTTGCAAGAAAATAGCTGCTTAACTCAACTCTTTCATGAGCCCTCTTTCACCATCTTTGCTCCATACCTGATGTTTAAACAGTCATCAAGTTACTTTCTGAATGAATAAATGCAAAACAAATAAGTGTTAAAACAATGACTACTTAATTTGCTTTCAAATCTTACCATCTAGTCATTACTAATATAATTTGTCCTGAAATAATCCAGTAATTTTTCCTAGTAACAGAGTCATCAAAGTAGTAAATGCCAGTTGGAAAATTTGCCTACCCATCAAGTATATCTCTTACCGATGTATTCTTTGTTTAACTAATAAATGTCTCCAGTGCCGAGGAAAGATCTGGAATTTAAAAAGAATTTCAATAAAACAATTAAAGATGAATGAATTGCCTATGATACACATTATTGAATAAAAATAACTTCTTTTGCTGGAGCTAGATATTGATTAAATGACAGCAATCAGGATCTATTGTTCAATGCTTTGTTTCTTAGTAATGTCTAAAACTAGTTTGAATAATCCAATCTTACTCCTAACATAGTATACAATTCTTCTTTATAACTTTAATCAATTTAACTCATTTACCCTCCCTAAACTTGCTGTAGATGTATTATTATTACTTGTGAAAACCTTCAAGGCAGATTTAAAAGTGTCTTCTAAAATTAAAAATTTCCTTTTGTTTGCGGTACCGGGGATCGAACTCATGATCTCGTGCTTGCCAAGTAAATACATAGGTTTCTTGAATCATAATTTATTATTGCTGTGGCTCTGTGTAGTATCTTTCCATCAAATGCCACCTTCCATACAGCCACAGCTACATCTTCATGCTGCTAAACTAAGTTAGGGGGCCACAAGTGAGGCCGAAAGTGCTACATGATTTCTTACACTTGATCTAAACAATGAGGGGAACCTGCAATGCTTTATAAGTTTACTCCTATAGCAACCTTTAGGTTAAAAAAGGGTTGATTTAATACTATGCAACATAGAGCAAGATATAAAGATGGTTGATGGAGAATCTAAGGAAATTCCACGGGCTACCACCTCACTCACTCATATATGGGCTTCAGAGATGTTCACATACGTACTTAGCTAAGATGCCCCCAAACTAGTAATTTTTATAGGGGAAAATAATTCACCGCCTTTGAAACATGAATTATGCACAAGGTATAAACTCATTTTTGTCTTTTATATTTAATTTTTATAATTATAAACAAAAATGCAAAGCATAAAAATGCCCTGCTTGAATCCTGTGAAATAAGATCGCTAGAAGAATCCTACCAGTGGGAGATTTTCCTCCATTAGAATGGTGAAAGATACAGGATTCCTAGAGTTTCGCATCTGCGCTCTTAGATGGTAAAAGATACCTAATAGAGCCTTTTTCCTTGCTTTTTTTTGAAAATTGCGATTGTAATATTAATTTCCATAAAGCATCGATTTTCTAAGCTTTCTTCAAATTTTACTGAACTTAATAATGATAAGGTCACAAAGATGTATGTTACAATCAGTGTATTACTGGTAAAATAATAATTATAAATCAGATGAACTTTTCAATTGAAAATGTCCAATTTGCTATATGAAAGTCACTGAACATCAGTATGTGTCTAGGTAGTATGTACACTATGACTTCTTACTTTTTAAATAACTATTTAAAATAATAAATGGTGCTCTAAGAGGAATTCTTTTATGTGAAGCAGGAATCAGAACAACTTACATTAATTCTGATTGACATTTTAAAGGGAAATTTGAAATTATTCTTAAATATCCTATAAAATGATATTAAAGGGTTGGTAAAACTATTGCTATTACACTAAATTTTGTTTTTATGCTTCATAATTTTTAGCTTTTTGTCTTGTTATTTTTAACAATTTATTGAAATATTATAAACTAATAAGATACGGATTTCCCAAATAAATGTGTGTGTATTTGCGTGTGTGTGTGTGTGTGTGTGTGTGTTGATGTTTTGTGGGTACAGACTGGAGAGGAGAAAAGCAGACATATGACAGGGTTGTTTATGCTCTCAAATTTCCCACTAAATTTTCTCTTCAGTGCCATAAACCTGTAAAGTAAACTATATTGGGTTCATCTGAGAATTAATATTCCAACAATAAGAAAATATTTCAGCAAACTTTCCCTTAAATGTGTTAACACCAAGTTGCCCACATTTAGAATAATAATTCATTTGCTGAGTACTTCCACTAACAGTTAAAGAAAAGAGAATGGCTGTATCATCAGTAAAATTTATGTTAGGTACTTAAACATCAAAATAAAAATTATCTCAGAAATTGTTTCACATGCACATACTGAAAAAAGTACTGGAAGAAGAATATCTGTATTATAACTGTTCAATAAAAACATTGAAAAATAAAATGTACAAAGTAAATATTTATAGAAGAAATATTTATAGGTCCTACACTACTTAAGACATTCACATGACACATTGACAATTATGAAAGATGTCTAATACACTATATGATTACATTTTTTTAAAAAATCAGTTCAACAATTACTAGAGACAGACTTCACACATTTAGGGGTAAAAACACGGACACCTAAATTATTTTTCTCTTAGTTTGGGGAATACCCATATTTTATATTGGTTGTTTTAACATTATATACTTTATGTTTTTCAGAAGTCATCTTAATCAAGTAATTAGATATACTACTTAATATTTTATCATTATTTTAAAATTTTTTGTCACATAGATTTGTGAGAAACTTGCACTTTCTAAAGCATTTGTTTTTTAAAAGAATATTTTTCTTTTAATAGTTATTGATAGTATTATTTATAAACTGTTCCCTTCTATTTTTCTGTCTTTAAAATTTTTTGAGCGGATACTCAATTTATTCTTTAAATAAAGACATCTCAAGTCAAGAATCTATTGTAAAGAAAAGCTTTAAGCATAATCCAAAGTTCTTGACATACACCACTTGTCTCATAATTTTTTAAGTAGCTGTTCAAATTTTGAATTTTAAAAAAAAATTCTGTGATGAATTGGAGTAGTTTTTACCAGCACATGTTTCCATATGGTAAACCTGATGTCTGCTGGGGAATTTCTATAACCCTGTGACATACTTTGGTCATGTTACCCCTTTCCCCTCCTCCCTTATCTTCCTTTTCCCTTGAATTCTCTTTTCCATCTGCTGAAATTTTGCCTTTTACATTATTACCGTTTCTATTTTAAGTTTTTTTGTTATAAAAGAAGTGGCATGACCTCTAACTTTCTGTCTGACTTTTTTCATTTTCAAGGTCCATTAATTTTTTTCATTTTCAATTTCAAGGTCCATCAATTTTTCCTGAAAATGACATGACTACATTCTTCCGCTATACGCATATACAATATTTTCTTTACACACTGACCTGTTGATGAATATCTAGGCTATTTCCAGAGCTTAGGCCTTAATTGTGCTGCTATTAACATGAGTATGCATGGATCACTAAAGTATGATGCTTTCAGTTGAGAAATACCTTAAAATGCATTTCATAGTTAGGTCAAACTTAATTTCCCTCTTCAGTATTATGAGAAAGCTGCACACCCATTTCCACAGTTGTTTGTAGTTTACACTCCCTGCAACACGCAGAAGGTTTCCTTTCTGCCCATATCTTTATCAACACTCATTGTTTCCTTTGTTCTTACTGATAGGTCTTCTGACTATCATCAGAGGGTGAGGTGGAATGTCACTTGTCTCGGTTTGCGGTACAGAACACTTTTTCATTTACTTATTGACTCTTTGAACTGTTTCTCTTGAGAAAAACTAGATACACATCTTGAGCCCTCAACTAAAATCAATTCAAAATGAATCAAAGATTTAGATACAAGAACAGAATCAGCAAAGTGTCTGGACAATAACGTAGGCAAAATACATGAAGCCAAAGGCAAGGACTTCCTGAACAGAAATCCAGTAACACAGAAAATGGTATCAATGAGAACAAATGTGATTACATCAAATTAAAGAGCTTCTGCGCATCAAGAGAAATAAGAGTGAAAAAGACAACCTACAGAAAGGAAAATAGCTCTTTTTGAAAAGGGCTAACATCTAGATTACACAAACAACTAAAACTAAAACTGATCTTTCCCCCCTCCAAAAAAAAAAAAAAAAAAACCCTCACAAATGACCTAATCAAAATTGGGCAAATGAATAGAGTCCACTTTTCAAGTATCAAAGCTTGATTTTATTTTCTCATAGTATTTTGAGTAACTTTTTTGTCACTGGAATAATATACTATCTTCAATTTAAATGAGGAAAGTTTTATTTTGTCTCATTGGGTCTGAGAGTTCAGTCCATAAATCACAAATTGGCTCCTGGTCAGAAACAGTGTGGTAGAAGAGAATGGTAGAAGAAAGCAGCTCAGTCCAGCATCAGGAAGCAAAGAGAGAAAAGAGGAGCTGGGGACACAAATGTACCCTTGTGTGTGAGGTCCCAGGGAGCCACCTCTTCAGATCAGTCCACACGATCTAACAGCGTCAGATATGACCTCATTGCTGGATAATCCACTTATGGCTCTAACACCCCATGAGCAAAGCACCTCCTAAAGGCCCCACATTTGAACACATGAGACTTCTGGGAAACATATTAGATCCAATCCCTAACAATATTGTTATTCTTGAGGTACAAATATAGAAAATGGGTAATATTTGATTGATGATTTATTCATTTGTTATTTGAAATGATGAAGCTATGGAAATGTACTTTAAGCTAATATTTTATGTATTGTTTATGTTTTTTGATTTTTATATTAGAATGAGTACATCAGAAGTTTTTGTTCACTATTTATATGAAATCTCCATGTATTTCAATCTTTTTTGATGTGTATCACAGATGGCACACATGAAGTTAGTGACTCATACAGAACATCTAGAAAATAATTTAGTAATGTGAAATGATCCTCTTTCTTTTATTTAGTGCTTTTTAAATTAATGTAACATTCATTCAACAAATACCTTTCAGTTACTATTTGCCAGGTATTTTTCTAGGTGATGGGAATTGAAGATAAGACAATGCAGACAAGAATTCCTGGCTTTATACAACTTACATTAAATGTTCTACATTTTGCCTTGTTTGAATATATTCAAAATCTGTTTGTCAATTTTTCTTAGTATTTTCTAAAATATTTTCTTTTATTTCTGATATATTTCACATTATGTGTCCATATATCTAGATATATGTAATTTAATTTTAGTCACTTTCTGAGAATTTTAAACTATTTGCATTGAAATAATTTATAATCCATGCTGCATTAATAGATATATTCAGTGTTATATTTTTTCAACATTTCCTGCTTTATGCAACATGGAAACTAACTTATGTGCTTGTAATTACAGGTATTAAGTGGAAGATTTAAAGAGATTAAATACTAGTTTTTGATAAATGTCCATGAAACTCATAACTTTCCTAAATACCAAGGACAATAAAATCAGCTCTTCCCTGAACTCATACTTTGGGCACTTTTTGAAGTTTTTATTTCTTTTCTTTTCAACTCTTCCTGACAAGTCTATTTTAGTCTTAATGGGCTAGAATTAAACATTGTAAAGTTTATCTTTGTATAATCTGTTCAATCTGCTATTTTCTATTCCTAAAGACTGTAATTTGAAATTAACTCTCATGTACTTTTTAAATTTTACAAAAGTTGTCATGATTTAATTTGACATTCAAATCAAATTTTAGCTTCTCTTTTTCAGAAATATTTATTCATCTGCATTTATTCCTTTGCATGCATTTTTGTTTGAGCTAAGGCTTTTAAAACTGATACCATTTTGTTGTTTTTGAAAATTATGCAATATACTTGTGTTGTTTTCACTACTGAAAGTACAAATTAGTATTGAATTGTCAATGTTCTCAAAATTGGTTGGTATTTCATCATTATATTCATTATTTAGTAATGTGGAGAATATTTTACAATGTTTTATAATTTTTCAGAAGTTGATGAAAATTTATATCTCCAATTTAAATGTTTTTATGTAATCATTTATTTTTTTAAATTTGCAAGGAAGGTATAAAGTTAGCTTCATCATTACTTACTTTTGGAACACAAAAAGTATCAATAAAAATACACTTAAATCTGTCTTACCCTCAGGAAAGTTTTCATAGGATGTATATTTGTAAAAGAAAAAGGTAAATCTTACTCATGCTGTGTCATCATAGACTAGCATGGTGTCATCTACTGTATATAATGGACTTAAATGTAGTGATTCATATGTGTCTTGGATTAGTATTTAGTCTGTTTTTATCCAGTGGTGTGTTTGAATGCTCATTTACTGTGCTTTTCATATATTTTTCTCAATTTTTAAATTCTGTGTTATTACCCTTAGCATCATAACCAATTTAAAACGTGGAAATGAGAATCACTCATTTAGTTTTGCAGTTATTGTTGCTCTTCAATGTGAATTTAGTCTCCGATTTGAATCTTAGTTCTACTTATAGTTTATTTTTTTCAGAGAACTCTTTCCTATTAGTCCACTCTTTTAAATTTAATCTCATCCATAATTGATGGAAGCAGAGATTACTTCTTCTCTATTTCCATGGGGGTAAAACCAATTTCTTCACAATTTCTTTAAAACGGTGTGAATGAGGGAATTCATGCAAACAAGAATGACTCGGGAATGATGAGGTCAGTGCTACTAGGAAAATCAAAGTCTATGAGTAAGGCTGGGGATTTGGCTCAGGGCTTTAAGCGCGTGTCTGACAAGCGTGAGGTGGTGAGTTCGATCCCTGATGTCTGAATTTTAATATGATATGATATTTAAGAAAAAAACCATATGTCAAATATACATAAAATTCTTTTTTTTTTTTTTTTTTTTTTGGTACCGGAGATCAAACCCTCGACCACACACTTGCAAGGCAGGCGCTTATGCTGCTGAGCTAAATCCCCAGCCCCATAAAATTCTTACAGCTTGGGTATAGCCCAATGGGAAAGCCTGTGGTGCTCGGGGCCCTAGGTCCCATTCCTAGCACCATGAAAAAAATCCTAAAACTCTAAAAAGAATTAGGGATCTGCCAATTATATATTTAGAGAAGTAAATGTACATATTTGATATTATTTAGCTTGTTCTTGACAAAAACACTACTGTTTTGCTAGATTTGACTACAAAGAGTACATTTTCTGCAGGGTCTAACACTTAAGATCTGGTTCTTTGTGAGTGGAATTAGAATGGTTTCATCTGATGCAGGTCCACTGGATAGCAGCTAAAATACAGAAACATATATTTGTCTCAATTCTGGAAGGACTTTGAAAAGAGTTCCCAGGAATCAAATCAATTTTAATAATTACTTGACTTGCAATAAAATAGTTTTTTGAAAATTTTTATTCTCAAAACTTAGTTTTGTTCACACCATATCCTCAGTGGGCTTACACATGTCCCTAATGCTACTGGTTTGTTATGCAAACACAAATCCACAATTCTGCAAACACATTTCTGAAAGTAATAAGGCCTTGTACCTCTAAGGAGCTAATGTTGCATCCCCTGAGCTTGTAGGCGCCAGATTAAAACACAAAAGCTAATCTCCTCGCTCTCTGTGATTATGGAGGTTTCAAAAGGTGATTTTAAAAACGCTTTTCTCCTCTTTTACTCTATAAATGGGAAAATTGTCAATGGCAAATATTTCTTTCTTTTTTCGACTGCCTTGAAGCATTCAAAAATGTGTTCCTTAGGGCTTGGTAGGAATGATAATGAAAGAAAAAAAAGGCAGTGATAAATTTCTCAATATCTGGCCCCTGGGTTCAAATCTCATCATCACTGTAGAGACATTTCTTCTCAAGCAAGTAACTTATCTGTTATTATATTTTTCTGTTAACCAACATACGTTTATTATTAACAGTTTGGGATGTTGGAATTGAAAGACAAGACAGGATACAACAGAGCATCCTTCCTGGAAAAAGGTCTGTTCCTGGTTTACAGGTGGATGAATTCTTGCTGTATCCTCACTGGTTAAGAAAATGAGAGAAAAGCAAGCTTTTCCCTGTCTCCTCTCAGAGGGCACTAGTTCCATTCGTAGGTCTCCACTCTCATGACCTAGTTACCTCCCAATGGCTGCTATTTCTAAATATGATAGCAACAGTTATTAGGGTTTGAAACATATGCATCTGGAGGAACACATTCATGTGGTTCCTAACAGCTGGGGAGGTCAAGAAATGCTTTATTTAAGGAGATAGTATCAGGAGAAGGTAAGAGTTTTCCAAGTAAAGACAAGGGACCGGATAATGAAGCATAAAAAAGAAAGTGATCTCAGAATCTGGTATCAATTAAATTGACTCAGATAATGGTACAGTGGCAAAATATGGCCTCAGCACATTTATTCTAGAGTGTGTATCATTGCATTTCATCAGCAAATACTTATTGGGCAGTTACTACATGATTACCATGGTTCTTGGCTTGAAACTGTGATTGTAGCAGGGATAAGCAGATGCATCCATAAAAGAGAAAGGAAAGGCAGTCACATGAGAGAGGAGACTAAGAACAGATTTTGAGAAATGCTGAAGACTCACCAGAGACTGACAAGAGGAGTGGCCAAATCTGTCTGGGTTTGCATGTGGGAGTCAGCACAGAAAATGTATCTATGAAATGCTTTGTTTCTAAACTGTAATGTGGTTTGTTCTAATGGGTATCCTGAACAGTCAGTTGCTAATAAGACCCTGATGACAGAGCATAGCACAGCTTGGAGGGAGGCCCTAGCTTCACAGCTGGAGAGTGTGTGAAACATTTTCTGTGCTGTTTACCCAGGTGTCCCTAATACTATGAGCTCTGCTGTCCCCAGTGCTATTGGCTCAAGTGAAACATGTAGTTTCCTTGAACTGTCTTTTAATCTCCTTTCTCACAGAATGCCTTTTGTTCTTCTTTAGGATAGAACACCTTTTTTTCACGTTAAGACATTTAAGACAGTTTGCTTCTTTTGTGAATAGAGTGGTCATCAACTCCTTCCTTGTGTGTCTATGTCACAAGTTTTCTTTCATCAAAACAAGACTCTTCATCAGAGATCAGTCCCAGCATTAACTGGGAAATTACATCCTCAATATTTATTGGGGCACTCCAGTGTTGAATAGGAAACTACATCCCCAGTATTGATTGGGGAACCCCAGTATTGATTGGCTGGGAAATTACGTTGTGGGTGTCAGAGCAGGAAACAATATAGGACCCCCAGGCCAAGGTAAGTTAGAATGTTCTCGGTTGCATTCTTAAGAGCTGCGCTGTTTGTGAGTTCCCCCTGGAAATTAGTGAAGCCACTGGAGTCGATGCTCATGAAGGATCTGATGTATCCAAGGGTTACAGCTAAGGCTTCGATGCTATGCAAGGAATAGAGAGAAATAACTGGCTACAGACAAAGCAGTGGAACAGGGTGTTTGCAGTGGTTAGGATGGAGTTTCAACTTGATTGGCTTTGGGGTCTGCTCCCAGGTGCTGGTGAAGCACACCTATAGGTATATTTCGGTGGAACATAGATCTGTAGCCATGTATCCTATATCTGGTCCCTCATCCTTCCTGCCTGCTGTTGTTCTCTTGCTCTATTTCCAAGCTCCCAGGAACTAAGTAGCCTAGGATGTCGGTCATTTCCTGCCATGATGGTTTTGCCTTGGAGCCAGCCCACCATGGACTAGCATTCCCTGAAATCATACCCATTTAAACTTTTTCTCTTTCTAATTGTGAGTATCCAGGATTGTGTCCAGTGATGGGAAAGAAGGCTAATACAGTTACCTTTTTTTAGAAGAAAACTCTAGAGATACGAAGCCTTCTGTCAGCTTTCCTAACAGTTCACACACTTCTAGCTTCATGACGTTGGCAGTTGTTGGCAGGTGTTGAACAAGTTTGAGTTCTCAGTGTTTTAGTTCATATCTTTTGGAAATGCGAGTACTGCTTTCACTAAGTTTTATAAAAATTAAATGATCTAAGTCCCATAACACTGATATGAATGTCTGTAACATGGTAAATGTTCTAGCAATATTATATGTTTTTATTATTAGAATCTTGGTAGAAAGTACAGACAAATTCATAAAAAGGGGAACAGTGTAAAATTGGCTCAATATTTTCTCTTGACATTTTATCAAATATATTATTAAAATTGCTTAAACATTCTTCACTGATATAGCACAGTCCTTAATACTTCTTATAAAAATGGATGCTTTTATAATTTGTAAGAACTAGTGTGATCCTAAACACAGGAAGGCATGAGAGTCGAGTTCATTCTCTAAGCCAACACTGTCCAGTGAGAATGAACTGTGGAACTATTCGGTTGTATAGGTGTCAAATGTCCCCTGGAAGTCTCACATGTGTAGAAGGTGATTAGACAGTGGAGGCACCACACTTATCTGATGAGCCCAGCACCTGGATGTGCTGTTCAGAGGGGACACCTCTGGAAGGACGTAGTCTTGTCTCTGCTCTCTGGTTCTGCCTTTCTCTCCCTGCTTGCTGGATGAGACGGAATGAGCAATTGTCCTCTGTCAAGCAATTGTCTTCTATCATGCCTTTGTATTTTCTTTTCCTCAGAGCCAACCAATTATGAACTGAATCCTCAAAAATCCATGGTTTTTGTCCAAGTAATAGGAAATTTTGTCCCATTTTGTCCAAGTAGTGGGAAAACGGCTAACACACAGGAATCCAGTATTGACATGTGATATCCCCCAGAGAGTAATGGGACAGAGACACAGGCAAGTAAATCTATTAAGGTGGTGTCTACTGCTGAATTTCATTCAAGAGATACTTGCTGAGTAGCTGCTACACCCTAGCTGGTTTTTGCAAATGTAACCAGTCAAGTTCCTTTCTTCTCAACCAATATTTTGTTCAAAACAACAGGTATTCAACAATTAGCGTTCACAGAAAGTAAGTGTCATAAAGCAAGGCAAAATAGAAGATTTTAGAGAGACGCAAGGCTGTTTGAAGTGGGCAAGGGTGTTTTAGGATCCTGATATGTGAACAGGGCTGACAGATAGAGGGAGGCTTAGGAAGATCTGCGAGCGGTGCAAAGGCCGGGAGGCAGGAGAAGCCCCCCTTCCTTGAGAAACAGCAAGAAAAGCCAGATACTTACAGTGGGGGAAAGTGGGGCAGGGGGAGGGAATGGAGTCAGAATGGCAGCCAGGGGCCCATGTATGAAGGACCCTGCGGCAGTGAAAAGTGTTAGGATTTTTTCCAAAGATGAAGTTAAACTGTTAAGAGTTTTTTAGAAAGAGAGATGACAGCATTAGAGGCATGTTTTATAAAAAGATTGCTGTTCCCTCACTCCTTCTCAGATCGTCCTTTATGCTCAGGGTTGGTGAAATTTCATTAACAAAAGCAGCCTCAGTACTTGGGGAGCAAGGAAGAGTCTTACCTAGCATTGCAGACATATAATTTTTTTTTCCCTAAGTAACTGGCAAAATTGATTTAGTGTTTTATAAAAATGGCAATAGAGCATCCATTGCATGATTCTCTCTAAGTTCCTCTCAGGGTTTGCCTCTGGCCAAAATTTATGAATAAGTTTGAAGATAAGAAAATCAACCAATGAAATCTATGGAGTTAAGCAGTCAGCCAGATCTTCGGATGCACTTTGTAGACAGTGGGTCTGGAAGCATAAGTGAAAGGCATTCAGCACCAAGATTCAGTATTTTGTTTTCTATTCATACCTGTCAAGGTCCAGCTGTATGGCAAGTTGGTACCTGAATTAACACCTCCAAATAAACTTCAAAGTCAGAGATAAATGGTGTCTGCAAGAGTCATTTTAAAATGAAGACTATATAGTACAAGTTCTGAATCTTTTTCAGTGTATTTTATTCAATACAATATTGTTAATTATCTCAAACATGTAAGAACCAAAAATTGCTTACATCCATCTTCAGTGTGCTGAAGAGGAAAACTTAATTAAATGTATACTATGAAGATGATTCCAGGATGTAAGGAAAATAATGCGAGTAATTTCCAGTTGTCATTCTGCCCAGTTGGTGAACTGGGACTATTCTAGAGTAGAAAACCTGTCACAGAGGATTACAACATGGCAAACAGTTCCCCCATGATCTTGCTTCATGTCAAGGAAATACCTGAGTGGCACTGCATGAATGCTGTAGACTTGCTTAAAAGTATTCCTCTCCTATACGTTGAATAGCTGAAAGACATTAGTCTTTACTTTCTCTTTATTAACTTTCACGTTTGAATTTGTATACACAACACTTTTATCCTCCCTCAGTGGGTATTCCTGTCCTTTCTCACCCAAAACGTGTAAGATTCTGAAATCTTTCCTGAGAATGAGTATTTATGTTAAGACCAGTTTTTATGCATCTGATGTCATCATTAAAAAACAAAATAGTGCTAAAAATAAAATGTTGAGAATATAACAACATAAATGGCAGATATTAATATAGGAATTACACCAGGACCTCTAAATATGACTTAGGGGAAATACTGTAGCTCCCAGCTTACTAGATGTCTCATACACTGGGTTCATGTTTTCTAAAATGAAAGAATGAATGCTAGGAACAAAGAAGGTTAAGAGCAGGAAGTATTTGTTGAGGGAGAGACACAGCTTCTGAGAGGCAGGAGGGTCCCTGAGTGGTTTGCCAAGGACCCCACTCTCAGGGGAATGTGGGTTTCAGCTATAATCAGCCAATGGGATTGTAAGTATAGCTGCTTAGGTAATGTTGATCCAAAGGGGAAACAAGTCAGGTAGCCAGTAGACATGGAAAAGAACAGAGAACTTTGTAAGAAGCGATGAGTCCAATGGAGTACTATTCAGCTATAAAGAATGATCACATTGATATATTTATAAATAAATGGATGCAACTTGAGTCCGTACTCATAAGTGAAATAAATCAAACTCACATGTATAAATACCGTATAGTCTCCCTAGTGTAAGAAATGGTAAGGGTACATAAGATTTTATGATAATCGTGATTCACCATTATATTGCTTCGAATTCTTATGTTTTCATTCATTGGTTGGAATGGTTTTATTTTGTTTGATCTTATTATATGTGATGGTATGAATAGTTACTTTGAAGAAAAGACAATATGGCAGCCATTGCTGATTTAATATCATCTTGCTCTGAATCCTACAATGCTCTTGCTCTTCTATTATCATTGGTTCTATCATGTTGTGTCTGATTGGATTTTAACATGCATGATAGTATAAACAAATTTTTTATGGAAAATGAGATATTATAGTAGCCATTGTTCATCTTCTGTTATTTGGTTCAGAATGCCTTGTAATAGTTTCATTCTCTTGAATGGTTTTATCCTATTTTGTTATGTTTGATATTATTGTATGTGAAGCCAAGCTTGACTATTTCAAAGAAAGAGACATTATGATAGATACGATTAATATCCAATTGTCTTGTGAAGTGTTGTGTTGCTTGCATTGTTCTGTTCTGATCTTCTTTGATCTGTCCTCTTTTGTTTTATTCTCTTTAAAATAAAAATAAAATAAAATAAAAAAGAAGTGATGAGTCAGTCTGAGGGTTTTGGTCACCCACAGAGGCCACTGATGTCCAATTATCTGTGCTTCACTAGACCAGATGTTCCAACTTATCTCTGGGTCCGGTCATTCTGTCTTTATCTTGAGGCCTAGTCTCCAGAAGATGCCCCTCTGGCCACAGTTGTGATGAGTTTGCATCTTTGCCCTGACTCTTTCGAGGGACCAGCCCTATCTGACTGGCTATAACGTTTTAGTTAACTAAGCAGTCTATAGTAATATAAACTTAAAACTTAATTTTATACTACTTCTCTATTTGAATGAGGGCTGCCAGTATGTATGGATACACAGAGAGGAAAGTAGCTGCATTCCTTCTATTTTTCTCTTCTCTAATCTTTCAGACTCTTGCATTAACAGCATCATAAATCAACCTTACATAAGAGTGATTGGGAAGAGGATTCTAGACTCTGAGAACTAGTATTTAAATTCTACATGCTAAGAGGGTCTCAGCACACAAAGAAGAGTTCTATAAATGGCTACTAAATGGATGAATAAAGAAAAACAAATAATCAGAGTAGCATTTTGTGGCAAAATAATATTAATTTTTTTCCAAAGAAATCTGAAATTTTAGGCATGCCAAATATTTTACTAGGACAAAGAAATTTCTTTTGTTGCAGTCTTATTTACTTCATATAATCTCACTTATATAATGTCAGTTGCATAGTTCTCAAAAAACTGAAATTATAATCACAATACTAAGAATGATAATCCTTCCTTTGTAGGGATCTATTTTGATAAGAAAACTTGGCATAAATATAGTATGAGTTCTCTTATATGAGCAACCTAAAATATAAATCAACATAAGATAAAAGAAGCAAATAGACAAGAGGAAGATAAATTTGCAGAAAAGGAAAGTGATTAAGAGATGGAGGGAGGTGAGAGGGGAGGGGAAGGAAGTGAATAAGAGAAGTAAGATGTGTTTTGTACAGGCATCAGCTCTTCACTTGGAATGTAATAATAAACACTGCAAATACTTAAAAACAGAAAAAGGAAAAAGGTAGGAAAGATTTAAAAATATAAATATCACACACTAGTTTATGACATACGACTTGATGTACAGGTAAAAGCAAAGCAGGTGAAAGGTCAGAACACAGATCGTGCTCAATCATATCCCAGCTAAACACATACATGGGTTCCACAGTCTTTTAAAGTGGAATAGAGACTAAAGGACCAGAGAGTTGGGTCACCTGCATCTGCTCACATGCTTTCCCCAAAGAAATTGTCTGTCACATTATCTGTCACCTTTCACACATAGGCATTAGGGTTAAGGTAGATGGGGAGTGAAGTTAGGCTCCTGCCTTTCCATAAAAACTGGCTTCCCTTCCCTGGATGTTTACATTTCTGAGACAGAACTCCTAAATCCAGGGAGAAAGACAGTTTCTTGTTTTAAAACTGCCTGCAGCTCCTCTAAAGATTTACATCTCACAGGGTCAGAGAAAGGATTTACAATTACTGCTTTCTGACTTAAATACTCCGCAAAAAGGAAGGTCAGGGCTGCCAGTCAAGAAGCCTATGTAAATTTTAGTCAAACTGGGAGAAATATTAAAGCTGCCTGGTTCAGTTCCTAAACTACAAGCCTCTATCAGAGATCCTCCACAGAGAACTGTTTATCTGAGTCTTCTCAGTTCTGAGTTTGTGCAGATAACCAAAATTTAGCTTCTCATGAAAATACGTACAAAACACCAAAGATAACCTCTGACTGCATCCAAACATTCCCTTCTGCTAAGTTATTCTACAGCCTATTTCTGTCCTCACATCAATATTTTTTACAAGTTACCCAGTCACTGCTCATAACAGACACCCAGCGTAATTTTAGACAACGAAATTGTAAACTTTAACAAGAGATCTTTTTATAGTTAACAGTGTTAATATACAAATGCTCAAGTCACTTGGAGAGCAGTCAGATCAATGAGGATCTAGAGAAATTGTTAAGAATAATTGACTGTGTGACGGACAATTCAAAGTAAAATTATTTAAATATAAAATAAATAACAGCATTAAGTGACCAAACTAATGACGTAATGTTTGACAGAAACATTTGTTACATGATAATGGTGCAAAAGCAGAAAGAGATATAGTGCTATCAAATAGTGTTGTTGGAAAAGTCATACTGAAATTGTGTAGATAATTTACTTGAAGAATTGATATATACTTACAAATTTCCCTCTCACATAAAATAAACGTTAATTTTTGTTAAATAAAGTCTTGATGAATCCCCATTTCAGTTTGTTTTCTGCTGCCAGTGAATTCACTTTAATACAGACCACTTATTGGATTAAAATGACATAAAAATTCCCCACAAGTAGAGCATAGAAGTCAATCCTTTCTCTTCTTCCTCCTCCCTCTCTCTCTCTCTCTCTCTCTCTCTCTCTCTCTCTCTTTCATTTAAACAATAGTATCTGTGAGTTACTCAAGAATTAGGAATGAGAGTTCTGGACTAATTTCTCATGAATTAAACATCGGGAACAAGCAAAAATAAGCATGTTAAGTAAAAAGATGTTATGTGTTGGAATAACTATGAATAGAGAATGTGCCTTTTTGTAATAAAGATAATTCAAACTTCATTTCAAATGTGTTTTCTTCCTGACAATTCTCTGCACATAAACAGATACACAGAGGCACTTGTCACCACAGAAGAGTCTTCTTAGAAATCATCCTGTAACTATGTAAAAGCACCTCTTAAGTGTGCAGTTCTTTTAGGATGGATAAGCCTTCTAGCTATTGTCTCCGAATGTGTGTAAAATGTATTTGACAGTTTTTTTGATATGTTTGGGATATATTCATGCCTTCCAGCTAAGCATGTGCTGTCTAATTTGGAGGCCTTAAATAAGCTCTCCCTATTTTTGAGAGCTAATTAAAACTTCACTATTAGTACAACAGCCTTACCACATTACTGGCTTGATAAGAAACTTGCTAACTGACAATGTCTTTGTAGGTCTTGCAGCTGACACTTATAATTAAGTTGCATGGAACCTACTGCCCTCTGGAAAATCTCTGTCTAGGAAAAAAAAAAAAAAACCCAGTAAGCTCCAATGAAAGGTCAATTTACATGAAAGTAAAATCACGATGTTTCAAAGTTTCAAACTTCTCTTACCTGCCAGAATGATAATTATACTTGAAGCACATTTTTAACAAATTTCCTTTTCTGGGGTGTCTGCACGTCTAGCTACCTTTTTATGATATCTGCTTTCGTACAGGTGGATGATGTACTGTCTCATGGGAATTCAATTCATAAAAAATTAATACAATAATCTTACCAGCCCAAAAAAGGAAGAGATAAGCACTAATTAAATTAATTCTTATTTTTCCTATTGACAAATCAATAACAGGGACTTTTGAATATAAGCTAGCACAGTTCCATCAGCAGACAACACTGCTTCCAGGCAGTTTTCCTGCAGACATTCTATGGTGGATTGTGGAAATGTCAGTAAACTTTAATATTATGTAAAACAAAATATAATTAGGAAGAAAATGCTTAGAGGAAGAACAATATGTCATAAAGCAAGCTGCCAAGTAGAAAATTATAGTTTTATGTCATTTACTTAAATTTCCTTATGCCCATAAAACATATTAGAAGAAAAATATTGTAAAATACCTAGAGCTTCTCCATGCAAAGACATTATTGCTCATGATTATTTTCAGTGAAATATTAAACCATATTATTTAGGCAAAGGCCTATATTATTATTTTATTGAGAAGACACTCTACTGAAAATATTATAATATGAATACCAAAGGTTAAAATGATTATTCTGGAAACATACTGCTCAGGAAAGGGGCTGTAAGTAGCTAAAAGTAATTCTCAGCAAATATTTTCTTATGCTTTTACAGCAAAATATGACTTCTTTGACTCTGCCCCAAATTTAGGAAATTCTCTATTGATCAAAGTTCAAGTAGCTGTTTCTCAAATGATATGAAGGGAAACAAATGGTAAGAATCAAATGCACTGAAAATTCCTGTTAAATGTGTGAAATATTCTTGATCAAAACTGCTTGACTCATCATATACACATGGAATGACTTCCTAATAGTTGTACTCTTCTGGGGGAATTTTATGATACATTTTAGTTCTTTTAGCATGAAAGTTTCTAAAATGAATGAGTTTACACATTTATGTTTTTTAAAATAAAAATATAACATTGTACAAAAGTGTGCTTTATGTAGCCTTTTTTATTTTATTGAATACATAATATAACTTATTTTTAAATTTATTTTTCCTAAATATGTGAACAGCAACTATGAGTTAATATTTAATTTAAATAATTGAGGTTATAATGTGCAAGTACCTTGGTATTGTAAGAGAATGCTAAAACTACTGATTTTAAGTAATATTCTATCTGTCTTAATCTCAGATAGTGATTTTTAAAAATTCTTCAAAAAATAAAGACTAAAAACTTAAATTTATGACTTACTGAAATATTTAAACAGCTTTATATTAGTTTGAATGAGGAATTAAAAGCCTGTTTTCCACCTAGAAATTTATAAAATGAATATTTGATTCAAAAAAATACTAATTTAAAAATTTGAATGCAAGCTATATTCATGTTGAGTGTGAGAACTCTATCTTAACCCATCTCATAATCTTTAAGAGTTTTTCCTATACTTTCCATATTTTAATGCACATCTTCAGACAAAAATAAATTTTGCTCATAAAATCATATTACATATGCCATTGATACAGAATTTCAGCTTGATAATACAAGGTAGAGATGCTCTGAGAATCATGTAATGTCCTACAGCGTGGTATGTACCTGTTTGGATCTTCAGAAGCAGGTGTCTGCAGAGCATTTGTACAGGAATATTTTTAGGGGAAATGAGCCATGTATAAATGGATAAAAGGTTTTTGCTAGGTTTATGTATTGTGGATATGCTTTTATAGCCTGTGATTTGTCTTTTCATTCCTTATCACCATCCTTTAAAGAACAGAAGATTTTAATTTTTATGTTTTATATACTTTCATCAATTTTTTCTTTTTTTGCTACTTCTCTTTGTGTTCTATACATTGTTAACTGTTGTAAGATTGTTACCATAATCTGTTATGCATTCTTTAGAGGTTGACAAGTATTTGTCGCTACACTGAAGTGCAGGATTCATTTTTTGTAATGTAGAGAATGTAATGGGGGAAGACAATGTTCATTGTCTCTGCCCAGATATCATAACCAGACCATCGTTTCCCCTTTCATTTATGTTCTTGGCTTTGTCAACTCATTTCTCCTTGTGTGTGAGTGTAATGGGAACCCTAGTTTTGTGTTCTTAATTTTTGGCTTACATGCTATATACACTGTCTTTATTGATACAGCATTAGAAAACTTGCTGAAATTTTTTACTCTCTATTTTTTTGAAAAATATTTTGTTATGATAGGCTCTTTATTTTCAGTACAAGTAAATTTTAAATCATTTGGTATTTTTCAAAAAGTCAGTGAGAAATTTAACAAGGAATGTGCTACATATATTAATCAATTTGCAGAGAATTGATAAACATGAAATAAGATGTTTCTCAGTGAGCCTGGTATGCCCATTTATATAAAGATTCTTTCATTTTTCATGGAAATATTTCTAATTAATGTAGAGAAAGTGAGCATAATTTTATTATAGTTAATTCAGGTTTTTTATTTCAGTGCTATTTAAAATAATATCAATTAAAGTAATTTCATTATATTATTCAACTGTTTCAGCTAGAATATAGAATTGACTTTTTATGCATATCTTGGTAACTGTCCATATTTATTATAGATTGATTATTTTAATTGTTCTATTTTAAAATGATTTAGGGTTTACTATACAGATTGTCATGGCATTTGGAACACAAAGTGGCTCCCTTCATCTTTCCCAATAATTATGCTTCTATTTATCATTTTATTTTTCATGGCACTGGGGATCAAACTGAGAGAATCCAGCTTGCAGAGCAGGCACTGTGCTGCTGAGCTACATCCCAAGTCCAATTTTTTCTTTTCTTATTACACTGACTAGCTGCTGAGCTACATCCCAAGTCCAATTTTTTCTTTTCTTATTACACTGACTAGCATCTTCCATACAATACTGAGTAAACATGTGAAAGCATATGAGTCCCTACTTCACAAATCAAGTGGAAAAAATGTTCTGGTGTTCAAAGTACTGTATCAGCACTCAGATTTTTTAGATGCCCATTTCCAACCTGCTATTTTCTAATACATTTTTTTAGAGACTGTTTTGTCATTAAGGAAAACTGGATTTAGTCGATTGATTTTTTTGTCTATTGAGATAATCATATGTGGTGATTGCATTGATTAATTTTTAAATACCTAACAAAGCTTACTTTTCTAGGATAAATCCCATTGAGAATAGTTTTATTTCTATAAAAATACCATTGGATTTGGGTTTTTAATTAACTTTTGTCTCTTTATTCATTATGAATATTGATCTGTAGTCTTACTTTATTTTAAAAACAAAACAAAATAGAAATGATACAGAATTATAAAAAATAAGAAATTAACACTAATTAATATATTGCAAATCATTATTTTAAATTTTTTTATTATATTCTTACCTGACATAAATATTCTTCATGCTATTAAGGAATGTAAAGATATTCAGTAGTATTATATAGGAAAGATATTTTAAAATGTGTACGACTAACCTCCCAAAATGTTACTTAAATCATTTAAAATGGAAAATTAAATGAGCAAATAATTTTAACTCCAGTAATCTCATTCTTAGCTGGGTGCAGTGTAGCAAGCCTTGAGTGCCAGCACTCGGGAGGCTGAGGTGGGAGGAGCACCATGAGTTTGAGGCCAGCCTGGGCTACATAGTAAATTCAAGGCCAGACTGAGCTATATAATGGGAACCCTATGTCAACAAAAATCAAAAAGTTTAACAATATACCTCAGGGATCCAAGATGGCCGATAGATAGATAGCATGATAGAAAGCCTCTCTGAGAAAAACAACTCAGATGCTAGAATCTAACACCATGGAGAAGACCAGATGAAAGGCGATGAATTCTCATGGCCCAGGAAGAAACTTAGGATAAAGAAAAATAAAAAAATAAAGAAAGAAGAAGCGTGGATGGAGGGCTGGAGCTGGGCATGCTCCACTCGCTGTACTGGGTGCATCTTAGAGTTGGGCGACTCACAATTGAGCGGAGGTCGCAGCCCTGCCGAGAGCTGGGGTTGGTGAGCTTGACACCCTTGGCGGGAGGAGGTGCTTCAACAGGGAGTGGAACTGGCAAGTTGAGCTGCATGGACTTTGGTGAGGGCTGTGAACTGGATTCCCCAGAGCAGGATGACCGACCGGCTACACGACATATTGGATTTGGACAGGACAGGGCTGAATCAACAACTGAAGTGGCATCAGTCCGTGGCTCCTGGCCCAAGGTGGATTGGTGGGATCTGCTTGGGCTGGGCCATGCCCCTGGTCAGGACCCAATAGCCAGGGACGAGGCTGTCCCGAACCTGTGACACCCACAGAGCACAGATTAACTTACTGAAGACACTCACTGGTTGAGAGGGGAGGAGCGGGGCCTCCCCTGCATGCACCTCACAGATCACAAACAAACAGGAGAGGGCAGCACTGCCCTAGCCAGCATGCTGCAGAGGGACTGTAAGCAATACATAAAGGTCGGAGACCTCCACTATTCACCTGTCTGAAAGACACCAGAAACATGACAAGACAGAGAAACAACAAAAAGCCTCCCACCACCGACCTGGGGAAAATAAGCCCAGGAGAGGTAAATACAGAGGAGATTGAGGGCACCAAACATGCAATATCAGACACGGCCTCATCAGAAATAAAGAAATACTTCTGTGACCTCATCGACAAATTTAAATCTGAAATTCTAACTCAGGTGAAGCAAGATATAAGAAGATTAATAAAAGAAATGCTGGGCACTCCTCAAGAAGACACAAATGGAAGAATGGAGGAACCCAGAGAAAGGTGAGAAGCCTTTGATGAAGAATATGAACAAAACCTAGAATACATGAAACAGATCCAAAGAGAATATCAGGAAATTAAAACCTCTATTGAAAGCTGGCAAAACTTCTTAACAGAAACTAAAGACAAACTTTCAAAACCTGAAGATAGATTTGCAACATATGATAGAGAAAGGAAGGATCTCTTAAAAATAACAAGGAACCAAGAAGCAATGATACAAAGGCTAGAAGATGACAAGAGGATTTATAATTTAAGAATAAAAAATGTGAACAAAGAAGCAGGGACAAACACAAATGAAATAAAAAGACTATTCACAGAAATAATTAAGGAAAACTTCCTAAGCATAGGAAATGGAAGTGATGTTCAAATATATGAGGCATACAGAACTCCAGCCAGCTACAAACAAAACAGATCTACACCCAAACATATAATAATTAGGATCCTAGAAATCCATCACAAGAAGAGAATATTAAAAGCAGTCAGAGAAAAGAAACAGATTACCTATAAAGGAAAACTCATCAAAATCACAGTGGACTTCTCGATGCAAACCATCAAATCAAGAAGAGCTTGGAGCGAAATATTCCAAGCCCTGAAAGAAAATAACCTCCAACCCAGATTGATGTACCCTGCAAAACTGTTTCTCAAAATTAATGGAGAGACAAGATATTTCCATGAAAAAGAGGAACTGGGGAGTTTGTGACCACCGATCCAACCCTGCAGAGCATACTGAAGGACATTCTAGAGAGAGAGAAAAGAAAAATCACCAGGATTCTGGGAACAATGGCAGAAAGGGCTCAATGAAAGGAGCAGACAGTGAAATTAAGGAGAAAAGTAAACAACAATGACGGAAAAATAGCATAGCAGAGATGAGGCAGAGAAGATTGGCTATATCGCTGTTTTGTCTTGACTGATTTTATTTGAATCTGGTATGCTTGAGAGTATCAAGTCTGAGAGTAGGGGCAACTACTCTGAAGATGACAAGATTCAATAGGATGCCCATTCTGGTTTGATTATTAACTGCCTTTGAAGTCCTATAATGTCTCCAATTTTTTTATTAATAGTGCTATGTACTGCTAAGTTTAATTATACTATGTCTGACAATATAGACAATTTTATTGAAAATAACAAGAGACATCATAGTAACTACTGTAGATCACCTAGTATTGTGGTTTCATATGTCCTTTTCATTTCGTGTTTCTCTAGGAATTTGTATTGTTGACTTGTTTTGATTTGTTTCTCCCTCTAATACAGAAAGGCAAGGTATACATGTAGAGACTCATACATGTGTAGAACTTCTAAAGAGTTCACGAGAATTGATCATATTTATTGCAAAAAAAAAGAGAGGGAAAGAATATGCTCTACAGGATATAACTGCATGTATGTTTAAGTGTGTAGGATTGATAATCATATTATTAAGTTTTTGTTGGCTAGATGAACAGAACTGATCGCAGTCTCACTGCTTAAATGTCTACTTTGTACACTTTACTTTTGTAACTTGAACAACTACTTCTAAGATGAAAATATGTAATTATCAACTAGTGATTTCTTACTGGTTTTTGATTTTGTTTGAAATTTTGCATTATTTCTACCCTCTGTTTCATTTTTTTCTTTAAATAAAAAAATAAAAATATCTCAAGTCACTCAGTCATAGCTAAAAAAGATGGAATGGAAGAAGGATAAACATTCAAAGGTATTCATTAAATAAACCTAACAACTTACACATTTTGTAAGGTAGATTTACAGATTGTTTTAGCATTTCTATTATTTAATTGGATCTAAAATCTTTCTCCTTGACTCCACTAAAAAGAAATGCTAGCAGGATTTTATCTTTGCAATCCCTAACTAGCTTAGCACACATCCTGGAACTGGTGGAAAGTGTCATTGATTCCTTTCAAGGTTAAACACTTGGTTAGTAAATGTCTAATAAAGGGAGGGGACACAAATAGCTTATTCACTAATTAGGATTATATGTATTATATATTTTCATTCTGTCTGTTAATTTTCCCCTTAATTAACCATCAGTGACTTTTATTGAATCACATTCTGTGTTTAATTAGTAGTTTTGAATTGAGGCTATTCTAATTTCTCAAGTTAACTGTGGAAATACCTTGTGGACATTTGACTAATACTTTAATTAAAGTGTAGAGTCATATGAAAGACATGCCTCTCATTTTTGATAATTATCAGCTATTGATAATTATCTAACTCTTTTGGACAAAGTTTTTTTTAGTATGATTATTTAGTAGCAAATAGGCTTTTAAACAAATAACTACCTAATTATTTAAATTTGTTCTCTATTATCTCCTTATGCTATTTACTCCCTTATCTGAGAAAAAAATACCAGCTTTTCACACAGTTATGTGTGCCTACACCCAAAAGATATGATTAAAATTTTGAATATGTAAAATTTTTAGACAAAGCTCTTAAAAATCTAGGTTCACCATTCACTCCACATTCTAAGAATTTTTCAAGTTTTTACATAATTATTTTTTAAAAATAGACATTAAGCAAGCCTTAGTAAATTCAATCATTATTTCTGTATTTAAATTCATATATAATTATACAAGTTCAACATAATCGCAATTCATTGAAAATCTGGGTGGCATAAAAGTGAATAAAATAAAGCTCATATCTGAGCCTAACTGATCATTCATAATTGGAGGTACTGGGATGGCCAGGTTACATCATGCAATGTAACACTGTTCTACGTGGGATCCTGTGGATTCCTCTGTATTTCTGGGACGGCTGCACCCAACTTCAAGCCTACACATGTCCATGTGTGTTTCATGGAGTTTGAACTCCTAGACAAGCCTAAGTTCCAGATAAAAATGAAAATAAAAGAATCTGTTCTAATTTTTGAGAACTCTGCAAAATCTTTGCTACCCAGGTAGCACCCTCCCTCTCCCCAGGATATGAACTCAAGTTTTATGAGTAAATATTATTTCTCACTCAAAAGCAAGCTGAATATGTTCATTGGGTGTCATTATTCTTGGATAAGATGCTCAGGTATAGTAAAGCAATTTTAGTATTATTACAACAGGGAACTATGCATGTAGGGAAATAATTACTTTTTTTTTTTCAAAAAATAAAACATGATGCAAAAGTTGCCAAACACACACAATCCTTTCACTTTCTTGGTCATTAGGAAAAGTATAGATTTCATAGCTTCTTTGAGGTTACAGAATCTGAACACTATCTGGAATGAATGATAAGATTTAAGTATAGAATTAAGTCAAGATAGCAAATGCAAAAATATCTTATTATAAAATAGACTTAATTAAAAGTGATTAAATCATTCCAGTATGAAGGAATAGTCTTAGCAATTGTCCTAATTACTTTCTAAAACCATAAAACTTTGTGGACTTTCTGTTCTGCTCATTCATTTCATCTTTATTTTTCTACATGTACAAAATCAGAAAATGAGAATACTAGCCTTTACCCACCAGAGGGTGGTTCATAGGACAAGTAATTAACAGATTGGCAAGTGCTTTTTAATTAGAGTGGTTATATACTTGCCAATGAATAACACCCCTTCATTCAGAATCATGTTCCCAGAAGTTAATTGAGTAGCAGAGGTCTCAAACATTATCTATATGCATCTATATTCTGTTTGGTAAATTCACTTATCTTTAAATATTTATGAAACCCCAAAGTTCCAAACTTCTACAAATCATACACAAGTGTTTGGTCTTCAGTAGGTCAGAATCAAATTTGCTCTTGTTAAAGCAGATAAATGCAGTACAGTGACCGCCATAGTGAAGAGAATCAGAGCCAGAAGACACTGAAGCTGCCCTTCTCATTTGTCATGTGACATCACTCAATGTTGATGCTTTTCTGATTGTAGTTTTCAAATTATGTAGCAACTTTTGTCTTAACCCTATACTTAGATTGACAATCACCAAGTGGCTGGAGTTTAGGCTGAAGTAAAACAATAATCATACATTAGTAATACTGCATGCGTTATTAAAGGTTTTTCATACATTTTATTAATTTATGTATTATTTATTTATTGGCAGCAAGAAGGCAGGACCTTGTGCTTGCCAGGCAGGTGCTTGTGCTGCTGAGCTTATACCCTTGGACCCAGGCTTTCTAGAAATGTTATCGAGGAAATCAGATAAAATTTTTGGGTGCCTCTGAAGTCAGCTAATTTTATGACAGTTGCAAATTTGAGTTTTTAAATGTATTTAAGAAAATGAGAGTCCAAGGAAAATTTTGCCAATAAATATGGAAATCCATAGAAAGTCAAAACAGATAAACAACAGCGAGAGATCCCAGTTCATGAGTTTGCCATTTGTGTTTGTCTATCAAGAGCAAGTGTGAAAGTGAGTGGCCATGGCTGCTAAATAGCTTGTCATCCAGGGAATGTCAGTGGTTCCTGGGCTAATTCTAGACTGTGTCTCTGGAATGTATACACATATTTAACAATTTTAAACATTAGCATAATGATGATACTAATTTTTTTCTATTCGGACAGATAACTTTCATTCATTTGAATAAAATCTCCACATAAATTTAAGCACTTAGTCTTATAAAATGTATTTAAAAGTAACCTGGTTGATTAATATGTTAATTTAAAAATAATTACTCTTCCAAAATACAATTTTTTTGTCTTTAGTCTTCATAAGGATGACTAGAGGATGAATACATTGCATTTCTTTTTCAGATAAAGATGATTTATATAGTTAATGTACTTACTGTGCTATAAAAGTTGTTCTAGAACCTTCCTACCAGCAAAACAGCAAGAAACACAGGGGCCCACAGTGAATCTCTGTGACGGAGATATGGTTGTCTTTCCCTTGTCTCCAGCCCACAAGGTGTATCACTTGGGCATAGTTTTTATTTCTTCCCCCTGTTGTCTACATATATGTTCAAATTATTCTAACAAAAACAAAAATTTAAAAATAACCCTTTGTCAGTAACTTTACCAATTACTCATGTTAGCTTATCTTTTTTTCTCTCTCTTCCATTGAATTCTCTGTTAAACAATAATCACTTTCATAAAATAATCACTTTCATAAAAGTTTTTAAAGTAACTGAACTCTTACCATGTATTTATGAATAGAGAATTCCTCTCTACACTGCTCTATTCAAAATCCCATTTCAGGGTTGGGGAAATAGTTCAGCAGAACAAGTGCTTTCCAGGCAAGTGTGAGGTCATGAGTTCAATCCCTGGTATTGAAAATAAATAAAATAAAATAAAATAAAATAAAATAAAATAAAATAAAATAAAATAAGCCTATTTTGGATTTTGGTGTGAACTTGCTCTCCAGGGAAGCTCAAGTCTTAAGTTCTTGCGAATCTCACGTAACTGGCCAACCCCGACTCCTGCATGCTAGTTTTCCTCATGGTTCTGATTATGTTGATTTTCTTTTAATAAAAGCACTGTCTTTTGCATTTTCCTAGGTGTTGCCTGTGGGGCCCAGGCCAGGAGTGAGTGAAGTGAATGATTAAACTGCAGATCAAATCGCACAGGCTCTACAAAGCGCAGATGCTTACAGTGCGAGGCAAGAGCTCACCAACAATTAAAGTGCAAAGAATAAGGCACTGGAACTCTGTGAGAATAAATAATTAAAATGTGGGCAAAAAGCCTGCAGGTGCTGTGAGGAATGAATGGTTAAACTATGGGGCAAAAACAAACAGGCACAGTGAACACTGAGCGATGAACTAAGGAGTTCAGGTTGGTGATGCACGCTGTCTGCCCGTGGCCTTCTTTTCCCTAAGAAAAACTGCTCAGCTTTGAGACAGCTCTTGACCCAAACTTCATTTTCAGCTGCTTTTTTTCTTATGCTGATATTCTACATCTACAAAAGCCAGAGAGTTCTCAGCTTGGAGAAGCTGAGTCAGGATTATGAGTAGAGTCAGGATTATGGGTAGATTTTAATAACTTTTTAAAAATAGATGTTCGTGAACAATGTTATGTATATGACCTCCTTTTACACATTTCTTAGAGCCCTACTAATCAGGGAGGCTGATCATTTTTTACTGCTAGTGTCTTACTTTAGTGAAGCTCTTTAAAACAAATTTTGCCTCTGCCCTCTCTGTCCTTAGCACTTAGCTCGGTCTTTGTTGAGGGAATTGAAACACATTGTCTAATCCTTGCTAAAGTGAGCCTGAAAATCTAATGCCATGTTCTAAGAGTTGGTTCGCAATTTTACTTCTTTTGTTCAATCTTGTTCACTTTGAATAACATTTTGTTTATAAGCTCTGAGTCAACATTTGATGTGTTGGTCCTTCTTAAGAATCTTAGGGAATTTTCTAATATGAAAATGTTAAACCTGAATAGCTTAAAACATTTTTTTCCTCTGAGCAGTATTTTTATGTTATCATTTCCCCAGTGTTGTATTCTTTCTGGTATTTTTTATCAAGATTGAAAGAAAATAACTTATGTTAACATATGCAATATTACATTCAACGATAATATAAACAAATTCTATCTAACAGATTGGAAGGTTAGATCACATTCATATTATAACAAGGATGCAAAAGTGGTAAAATAAGTTTTTTATAAATATCACTTTCTTGCTGGGGATTTAACTCAAAAGTGTAAATGCCTGCCTGGCAAGAGGGAGGCCATGAGTTCGATACCTGGTACCAAGAAAAAAATAAATAGGACTTTCTTTCAGCAGATGAAGTTATCAAATATGGAATAGTTAAGATTTTTAACACAATTTATCTTAGGATGAATAAAAGAATATCAAAGCTTCCTGAGAAACCAGAGAACATTTAGTGGAAGTCTCTTCTATTAGATATAAACCCCTTTCTCCTTGAGACTTTGTTCTTTTTGCTACCTGAACACAATCAAGAAGAACAGAGAACCTGAAACTAATATTTGTGTGATGAGCCTCTGCAAAGAAAATTAAGAACTTTTCTATCAACAAAAACCATTCAGGGACTTCCTAGATATATTCTGCCAGTAAAGATCTTGCTTTTTACTGGAAGAAAATCTATGAAGGATTTAATTTCTCCAATTCAGGTCCCTGACACCTTTCTCTATAGAATTTTTCCCCCTGCCATGAATTTTTCTCAGCTAATTTCACATCTGCTTTACTTCTCTCTTTTCACTTTCAAGCTTTCCCAAAGTGTGGCTGACTGGTGTGATCGAGTTCCTTATTCATGAGAGAGTTTCCACAACCCTTCACTTGCCAAAATTGTGGTCACATCTTCACTGTACTAATCTTGTTGAACAAGGACACTCTGCAGTTTAGGGCTGGAAAAGTGTTGGTTTGTAAAACCTTTGAGCTCTATGATATAGAGCTAAGCACAGAGAAAGTGGCGATTGACCACTGTCATCCTGGGGATGATGACCAGTCCTTGAAGGCTCTAAAATGTCCATGGTTAGACTGAGGGGGTGTATAGGGGTGTGATTCATTTCCGACACCCTCCAATCTTCATTGGTTGATTGTTCCCTCATATTTTATTTCTTCTCAGTCACTGGTCTTTATTTGATTTCTTTTACTCTATCTTTTCACACCAAATCTCTAATTTTCTGTGGACACTGCCTATGTACTACACAAATAGGAAATGCTAAATTAAACATGCTAATAAGATTTCAATAACTACTTAAAGATCAATTGTCAGTGCATCTGGTTTGACAAAGTATCTTGTTAAAATGAAAGAACAAAAGCCCATGTGCTACTCATGATGAATTTTCAGGAAAATTAAAATGACTTTAACTTTTGAAATAATTTCAAACTCACCAGAACATTGCAAAGATAATATAAGAAATGGCTCTATATCTTTTATTCTGATTCTGTTTAGCTCTGTGCTGTATGCTTTTTCTACACACACACACACACACACACACCCCTAATTTTTTTCCTGAGATATTTGTAAGTTGAACACCAATGTTCATTTCTTGCTGAATACTTAATCCTCATTTCTCCAAACTGAAGACATAAACAGCTGTATTTATATAGTTATGACTATCTGGAAATTTAACATTGATGCATCTAATCAACTTTCCACATTGCTATTTTCTTCACTGACCCAATCTTTGTATCATCTTTTTATCTTTCTAATCCAGGACAGAATTTAGTCTAAGAGCACATATTACAGGTTTATGTTGTGTTCTTTCAATTTCTTTGATTAAAAACATGTCTTTAGCCTTTATTTATCTTTTATCACATCAATATTTCACCCCCTTGTCTATTTTTACTAGCATATTCCTCCTAGGTGATTTCTATTTCTCCCCAATAGGTTAGCTGTGTTATATATTCCTAAGGGGTGTTGCATACATACATGGTGCTGGGTCTTTCTCAGCCCATTGCTTCTGGAGACAGATTTTCTGTTCCTTGATGTTTTTATTTTATTTCCAACTAACCCAACTGTTACCTCATTTCTTTCATATCATTACAGAATTTCTTTTATTTTTATATTATTATTTTTTCTCTTAAATAATTTGCAAAAGATAACTGAAAGGTCAAAACTAATCTAATATCCTCAAAGTGCTCTCCGTAACTCAGTTTTGTCTGCTAAAGTCCCTTCCTACATCACATTTACTATGATGGTTGCAAACTGTGTTTTCCAACTATCACAACCATCTCACATTTAGTAGTCATAAGCTGACATTGTTCTCTTTCTTTTATGTGTCATCTGTCTATGTCATTTCTATTGTGTTAAGAACTATTTTTTAATTGCTTAATTATTCTCCATTGGGGCTCAAGTTATGCAAATTTGGTCAATATGATTTATTTCAAGCTGGTCTCTATGTGCCTTTGACACTAACCACCATTTTTATCTTTCTTTCTGGCAAAATAAGATGGTGTCTAACTCCAGTTTTATCCTCTCTGGCAAAATATTGTGTAATTGCTCGAAGCAGTTCTGGTTAATTTAGAAAGTAATGATCCTGGTCATTAAGTTCTACCCAAAGTACATACTACTGAATTCCATACTGTGACAGGTAAGCAGATACAAATCCAGATACAGGTACAGATATGGATGCAGATATATAGATACCAACATCGAGATAAACACAGATACACTTATTTTCAAGTAGGCATCCTTCTTATTACATTTCATTATATATTTGTATCTCCTTTCCTTCACTGTAAGAAATCTGTTCCTCAACACTATTAACATATTTGTTTGTTTGCTCACTTATAATGTATAAAAATATTTTCAGAATTGCTTCGACTACATATACCTTTTTTCTCATTTCTGAAACACAAATTAACATAAGTGTTCTTCATACTTTTCTTTTTGCACTAACTCTACCTACCCCATAGAAAATTATACAAGTATCAAATCTTTACAGTTGCAATGTGGCCTTTTTACATACATACCCTATTTGATTCAACCAATCTCCTTTATATTTTGTCCTTGTCTCTAATGTCACAGTGAATAACTATGTATATAAAGTTTTGATGTTTTTGGATCTGTATTTTCACAGTAAACTACCAGAATAAAAAAGGAAGGGTTGGAGAACAATAGCATCTGTAGTTTTGAGAAGCATTGTCTCTCCATAGCTTTAGGTCCGCTCTGCGTTCTTTAGAGCATGTAAGAATGCTGTTTCCGGTCAGTTTCCACAGGACCCCCCCCCATGCAATTCAAAAGACAAACTAAATTAAACTACAAAGAGTAAGGGGAAAAATACTGTTTCCCTACATCCTTGCCTGAAGAGAGCATGGTCCACCTTTTGATGTTTGCCAGTTTGGTGGAAGAGAGGCAACATCTCTGTGTAGGTGTAATTTGGTCTTCTCTTCTCCTTTAACAAAGACTTTTATGCATTTAAGGACAATTTTCTATCTTTTGTATATGCTCTCTGTTGATGTTTTCTGCCTATGATTTTATATTTTGTCAATTTTGATTGGGGTACATATCACACATAGAAATTTTTTCTGTAAGTGTAAACAATATTGTATATAGATATTAATTAAATATAATACTTAAGAATAATAAATTGAGGTATTAACATCATATAAGTAGAAAAAAAACCCAAACAGATAAAAACTCTACTAGGTGACGTAATTAATTTACCTGTGAGCTTTATATTAGGCAACTACCCATTGTGACATTTATTGATGCACATTTCTCTGGTCATCCAGAAGGAAGAAGGGCCTGGGGTGACTTTTTTAAAGACTTTCTTCATTAACAAGTGAAACCCTGTGCTATACAAGTGTCCTTAGATTAAGTCTGAATACAGCTCCATGTATCATGTAAACACTGACATTATATTTAGAGATGAATTGTTCCCTATGTGCTGTAAGTAGGCTCTAAAGACGCTTTGCTAAATTCCCTGGTTTCCCTTTTTCCAATCTACTGCTTTCTCTTGCCATTATTTTTGGAAATAGAGAGCAATTCTGATAATAACTCTACTTTCTTTCTTTCCTAGTCCTTAGAACTACATCCTAATTGCAAGTTTGATTAATTGATTTTCAACACTTGCTATTGCAACTTATGCGCTTAGAGAAAATCACACAGAAATGTACTTCCAAGTGCACATTCACATGTGGAGCGAGCACTCAGCTCAATAACTGGTTATCAGTGTCCCCAAAGCCATAATTCATAATGGCCATATCCCCTTACAGTCACTACACTGCAACAGAGGGAAATAGAGCACTTATTTCTCACAGCACAGGTGTTGCTTGTTTTTCATTTTTTTAAATAACTGCAAACATAAGGTATATACCAAGCTCTTTTGTGTCAAATGTCTTCCTTTTGCAGACTTCACAAGATGCACAGCTATCCTGTCAGCCTTTGTACCCCGCCTTTGTAACATCAAGACTTTTTCACTTTATCACTAGACGATTGTTACTGCCCAGGGTCCAGATCAGCTGCAGACTGTCACACTCCTGTGCACTTGGTCTGAGTCTCTTGACTGTTTCCTCAGCATCTTCAGTTGCCACTGCGTCTTGGGGTGGACAAGCTTTGCTGCTGAGGTCAATATCTTTAGCTCCCTGTCACTACTCTAACCTGTACTATTCTTTCTTTCTTATGGAAATCCATAGCTTTCCACGAGTTCCAATCATACCGGTTTTGAGAGTTTATTTCTCCTTCCAATTGATACAAGTGCATGCAACATTTGTTAATATTGTTAAATAAATAAAAAGACTATAAATATAAATGTTAAGGTTATATTTGTGTACCTAACTGCATATTCACACATCTACTAAATTCCATAATTCAGTCTGGTAAGAAGGATTTGCTCAGAGCATTAAATATGCCAGGCATTGACCAAGCAGATGAAACACCCCACTTACCGAGGCAAAATAAACCCCTCAGAGTGCTTATACATAATCAAATACTATGATGCCTTTTGAAGGGCAGTGTAATGGAGACAGAAAAGAGCGTGGAAAAATACAAAACAATCATTCTAGAATTTGATGCAAATTGTATTTGCAAGGTAAATATTCAGTGAGTGGTAGTATTAGTGGCGGTATCTGATCTCAGTAAAATGCCCAAGACCTCTGCACTTCAATGGCATTGTCTGGATATAGATTTGATTCCTTCACATATCCACTTGACTCAATATGATGTGGAGGAAGATTAATAGTCATTTTTAGTAAGGTTTAAAGATGTGTGTATGTGTGTGTGCTTAATTTTACTATCAGTTTTTCCACCTGTAAACATAAAATGTACCTGAATAAACCATATCTTGAGCTTTGATTTTTAAATTTAAAGTCAGCATCACTGGCATTGCTGCTTATTTTAAGCAAAGCTAAAGTGCGATATCATATCTATTACTATTCCAAGAGGAAAAATGTCATATCAGAGATACTGAATAATGCACTGGCCTTTTTATTTAATAAGTCATGTGGCACACTCATTGTATACACAATCTCGTGTTTATGAACACACAATAATTTCAAAGGAACAGGAAATTTATCTTATATACATTTAAAAAAAATGTGTTAACAAATATTTGTTTTTGCCAGGCCGACTGGAAACAACTTGAATAACTTTATGATAAATTCGCAGTCTTTTTCTGTTGCTCTAGGCTATCACACACAGCTCTATTTTCCAATTTGTATACTGTGCAAAGATGAAAAATATACAAACAGGACAGTCACTCTGTGTAGAATGAACAATTGAGCTTGCTAAGTGTCTAAGATAAACAATGTGCTAGCCCTGGGTAACTCAGTTTTTGTATCTGCAGTGGGAGGAATGTTCTCTTTTTAACCTTCTCCAAAGAATATTTTGAAAGCTAGCTAATGGAATCTGCCATCTTTTAAATATGTACTGATTTAATCCAAAAAGAACTAGCAATTAAATCTCAAAATGCAGTTGGAGAAAATTGTTTAGGCTTTGGAAGAGCTCTTTTCTTTGCTTCTAGAAGAAATGTCTGTAACTGTTTAGAATACATGTCCTCTAGTACTGAATTTTAATAATTACTGTATTGCAAGGGATTAAATGATGTTGATAGTGTCAAATGGTGTTCAGTAGAGATGTGTGATACATGAGATTTGAGTCCTGGACATTTTTATTTTTCATAAGACCAAATATTTCTCAGAAGATAAGTAGAGGACTTGGTTATTTAAACTATTTTCAGTTCATTTGCAACCCAGGAAAGAACAGTTTTGAAAACAATTCTTCCAAATGTGCATATATGCATGTGAGTTCCTCATGATAAATGTAAGAATAATATTCCACAGACATAAACTACTACGAACAAATAACCCCCAAAAAGATCATAGATGATACTCATTATCAAATGTATCATGGCTTGATCAGACAGAATTCTTGAGTTAATGAGGATCGATGCACAATCCCTCTTATAAAATCTTATCTTTCTTGTAAAACCATCTCTTGCTTTTTCCAAAGACAAATAACATCATTACCACCCCACTGGTAGCTGATAGTTTGATAGGAAGAAAAAATTTTAAGTACTTTCCTAATAGGTAGGTACTATGGGTTGATTGTTTTCAGCTCCTAATTTCATATGTTGAAGCCTTAATCACACAGAATATCACCATTGTATCATCTGAGAAATTAAGTTCATAGCATATGTCATTAACTCAGTTATTACAAGACCATCCTGAGGAAGAGTAGTCTTCTAAACCAGTGGCCATTGTCCTTATAAAAACAACATCATGTTGGAAGAAATGCACATAGGGAAAAGCTAGCAGAGGTCAGTCACCTGGAAGCCAAGCAGAGAGATGGAAACAGATTATTCCTTCCCAGGCTGCAGAAGGAAGCAACCTGAACAGCCCCTGGTTTTAGACTTCTCCAAACTTGAACATATAAAGTCTTATTTTAGTCATTCCATTTGTGCTGCCTTACTATGCCAGCCCTAGTAAAATGTCACAGACAAATAACATTTTCAAATTGAACACAGCATTACCAAAAGGACCAAAATCCTAGATCTTCTCTGTGCTAAACTCTATGGTCCCAGGGAAGCTCTTCAGGCTCAATTGTCAGGTTTGAAAATCAAGAAAATTGACATGCAAATCCAAACACCATCGGATGAACATAGAATTAATGGAAGATTTCCAAACATACTACATGCTGCAAATTTCTTATATGTCTTCGATACTTGAAATGAGAAATTGAGCCAATGAAAAATCCTAGACGCAAGTTCCCACACCAGACTGTCAAACTGTATCTCTCAGGCCTACTCATTCATTAACAGTGATTTCAGGATTATTCATCTTGACAGCAACTTAGAATATTTGGGGAGGGGTTGAGAAGATGATAATATTTGAGAGGTATCCACTGAGCAACATTTCCCATTCACTCTTTTTCTCTGACAGCTTTTTCTCAGGTACTTGATGAAATCATGAGACATCTGATCAAACATAACCAGTGCATGTGATATGATAAACTACTCTACACAGGGACAAGAATGTAACCAGTAAATAAATAAAAATGAACATAGAAACTTGCTGAAGTTCTGTACTTCAAGGTCATTAAAAGGAAGTTTCTTAACGTCCCCTGGAAAATTTTGAATGTGATTGCCTAAAAATACATATTTTCTGCTTTTTGTAACAGAATTTTGGTTACCAAACTATAAAAATACATACTATATAAACATTTAATACAAATATCTATGTCTTTGATGTTTCAATTTCATGTCTTTGGGGTTTGGGTTGATGAATAAAACAAAAAAAGGAAACATCATAGATATTACATATCATGCATGCAATCTTCTGTCAAAGTATAGAGGTTTTATTATCTTTACTTTGAAGATCTAATCATATTTAAATATTAGCAGGTTTTATTTAGAATAGTCATACATGTGCAGCATACTACAGGTAAAATGTGACAGCTAAGTTTAACTTGATTTAAACATCATATACTGTATATATTGATAAAAATATTGCATTGCCCTATTAATATGCAAAAAGTTTTATAGATCAGTTAAAAATTCAATTAAAATAATTCTATTTTGCTACAAAGTTTTAAAGCTTAATTCTTTTTCTCACAACAAATGTCGACTTAGTTTGAAACGTGATGATCAGCATGTGTCATACAGACAGTGACAGGGACCATTGAGAAGAGTCATAGTTATGAAGGACATAGACTGGTGGGTTACAGAGCTATGGGTTCGAATCTCAACTCTACCATGTATATTGATTTATTTTGGGTGATGTGTTAAAAACAGGAAATGTAATATTTATTTAACATTACAACTCTTGTGTTTTCTTCTTGGATACACATGAATATTGTGAAATGATTCCATAATCAGGTTTGTTAACATTAACTTATTGCCAGGTCTACTGCTAATTCACCATTGGCTCTTGGAAAAGTGCCATCCTTAATTCTCAGTGTCTGCAATCAAAAACTGGGACCTAATAACAACAATAATTTACATAACCACATATTAGTTTTTATGAAGATTCCATGAAACAAAGCACATAAAACACAGAAGACCCCAGTCAATGTTGGCTGACTATTACCATTCATTGATTGACATAGATGGGTTTTCTGAACTGCTGGCTAAATCTTCCTATTAATGTCACTCTACATGGTTTAAGTGGGTATTGCAGTAAGCTCATTCATTGTCTCATCAAAGCACATCATTGAAGTTCGCGGGATAAATGTGTATCTTTATCTCAAGCAATCCTTTCATTTGGAGACCTGACACAATTTGTCTAAGAGTCAAGGTCTATGTCTCCCTTTGCCAGTATCTGGGAAATACACTTTTAGAAATGGTGTGAGCCATTCAGACAACCGTTAATACCATGTCATTTTGTCATACTGATCATTTCACTGCAGCCTATAATTAAGCTAGTTTAACCCAAGCAAACTAAATGTACTTGCCAGGACATTTTAACATTCCATCAGCTCTTTCTCAAAGTCAACGTTAACTAAATTAGTCACTTGGAAAATCGTGTTCACAAGTGATAAACGTACAGCAGGTATCATACAATGGTCAGAGAACAAATATCTTGAAAGTTATGCAAGATGACCTCGGCTCTTGCACAAAACTGTTCTAAAGATTTTCATTGTCCTTACAATTAGAAAACACTATTTTGAAGGATAAAACTACAGACTGCCATCTTTGTTTTATCACTTTTAATATAATGTTCTAGAATCGTTGATAATAATAACATAATGATTAAAATAGTAATAATAATACCATACAATAAATAATCAGGAGGAAGAGAAACAGGAATATAAGGGGAGATCATGAATAAGGAGAACATTCTAAAATATTTTATTGGTTTATTTCTCTATAAAACCCCACGAGGCAGATACTACTATCTCTCATTTACAGCTAAGGCAACTGAAGCTCATAAAATGTTGACTAACAAAATGAAGTGTGCACCAATAATACGTATTGGAGTAGAATGTAAATATTTGAAGTCTGTCTCCAGACCTGTGCTATACTGTTGTGTAACTATCATGCATGCCTTCAGTACAGCTTTCTTATTTTCAAATTATTCACATGATATTTCTTGCAGAATCCAGGTAGGCATTTGGCTCCATATTGAGGAGCAGATCAGGATATCTGAATTAGAAGGTCAGATAATAGGAACGGCATGGTTCTCACCCTTGGCTAGCTTATTGTCTGAATGAGATACTTCAACTCAGTTGTAAGTGTCTAGATAACTCTCATGTGCTAGGCAGTGAACTGTGTACAGTCAGTGCTATAGAGATGAAGGACATGCTCTGGAAGACTTCAAAATGCTAACCAAAGCCCTCTCACTTTGAGTGTAAACATTCATTTGAAGGGCATAATTTCAGAATTTTTCCAAGTACCAGGTTTTTATGTGCTTGGTTGTAAGAAAACCAAACTATTGTAGAGTGACTTTTAGTCTCACTAGCCAGAGCTACCCCTATTTCAGTAGAAGTGTCACCTGCTTGGGATGGCTTCCAGCTCCTCTTCTGTGCATTACAGCTCCCAGTGTGTTTAGTCAACACTACGTTAGCCCTTAGCAAGTCTTTACTGGCTACGACCCTCAGCCAGTCTGCATGTGTCCTATTTCTGAATCTTATCCTCAGATTATCTTGTGCAGGCCTCCAGCTACTGGGGACATGGAGTCTTGAAACATTCCTTGATGAATGTCTAGCATTTCTACTAGTCCTTCAGCTCTTGAAGGACAGCAACTGTGTTTGTCGCTAGCTCTCTGTAAATCATACGTTCCGTGTCTATTTTTCCAATGTCACTCTGTTTCCATGATAAATTTGTTAAATTCTGCCTTTTGGTTTGGTGTCACCACATCTAATTCTAATTTTTCTTTCTCATAATAGCTCCCAAAACAGTATCAACACATACTCTATCTTTACATGTAAAGGAATTGTCTGTGGCTACTATCAAACTGGACTCTGATTCCTTGAGTCTGAGCTGGGTCTCTGAGACACTGTGTTCCCAAAGGCTGCCAGGTGAGAAGGGACCTTGGCCCAGGAGCCAAACGTTGAGCAGCTAGCCTACCAAGGGTCCCACTCTCTTCACACCTGCACTTTCATGCCTAAGAGCACAGCATTTTTTTGTAAGAGTTATAAACTCATTTCCTTTTCAAAGTCCAAGAAGACTGGCAGAAGTACCATCTCCCCAAACTGGATTATTTATTTTCATTGATTTCCCAAGTTAATGAACATGAATTGATTTAACCAATTCTAATAGAAGTAGCATGTCATATTTTCACCAATATTTAATCAAAAACCTTTCTCTGAAAGACCCATCCAGACACAGTTTGTATAGCAATGTACAATACACGATGTGACAGTTAATAGAACTATGACTTGTGTGACAGAAATTTAGTTACCAATACAAACCATACATAAAAAAGTGATTATTCACTTCTGGCTGAGAGATACAGGTATAATGTAATACACATGCCAGTAGGTTATAGAGAAAAGCTATTGTAAGAGGAAAGTAACAGGCTATTTTGAACTTTTATGGACAAATCTGATGTGATATATTCTGTTAATGCATTTTGAAACCTCAAATTTATAAAATTTCAAACTTTTTTTTTTATACGAGGGATCGAACTCATGACCTTGCGCTTGCCAGGCAGGCGCTTATGCCACTGAGCTAAATCCCCAGCCCAAATTTATAAAATTTAATTATAATTGAATAATTGGTATTGGCCATTGTTCTAAATTCTTTCCATAGATAGCTGACTACCAAGAAAGTCTATTGAGATAAGTACCATTTTAAAAAAATGTAATGTCATTAGTCCCATTTTACCAGAAATTTAGGCAGAGAAAGGCTTAAGAGTCTCCCCCAAATTCACAGGGATCCCTGGGGCTGAAATTACAATGAGAAACCTGGGTGTTTTGATTTCAGTGTGTCATTTAACTGTCACTCTTCACTGCCTCTCAGAAGCCTATATCTTAAAACAAGGTTTGCTGCTTTTCAAATTCCTACACAAGTTACACTTTCATTCTGTAACTTCCACTAAGTTATCCCTTAAGTAGAGTGGGGACGTGTATCTTAAGTGAAGCAAATGTTATTCTCCTTAAAATTTCTTAGGTAATCACCTATCAACACATTATATAAATTTGCATTTTCCTGGAGTCACCTAAACAATCTTGGCCCGATAGAAAAAATGTAAGTATCTCTTATATGAACCTCGTGTAAAATAAAATGCAAGAAAATCAGTATACCTTGTAAGAATCTTTCTTTCAGAAAGCCTCCCCAAGAAATCAAACATACTTTAAAAATTACATATAACCTGCTTTACTTCATAAACAAATAAAAACTGCAAAAACTGTTAAAAAATTATGTGATACTGTTTGGCCACCTTTGGGAAATATTACAAGAGTATGTAATCTTCTTTAACTGAGCAATGTATGCCAAAAATGTGTTCAACATTATTAAAAACATGTTATTATTATTTTTCCAAGTGATTGGAAAAATTTAGACACAATTGTATTTTTGTTAGAATGGTTCTATGTGTAGAGAATATTTGGTAATTCATTAATTGACACCAAAGAAATCTCATAACCCCCTAAAAATGTTAAATCAAAAATACAAACATGTTTAGAAAGTTATCAAAATTTACTAGTAGAATTACAATATATGTATTAAAGGAAGTGAGATATCCACCCAACTTACTAAGGTAATAAGGCTTGAAAAATATCACCCCATTTAAGGGACTATAAAAAGAAAAATCTATTTCACAGATATAAGAATCTTATTTTAAATTCACCTTGAAAACTATATTACTCTATATAAGTCCTGGAGACTTCTACTCCATTTATATGAAAGATCATTTTAGAAAGTAGTTGATGTAGGTTATTCTGATGTGTTTTATTCCTCAATAAGCTATCTATAAAATTATTTTGAATATGCCAGCCTGGCCCTTTCCCCAAATAACTGATCGCGGCAACAATGGTCATGCACATATAACCAAGCAAGGCTGACTTCTATCCATTCGTGAAGAGCTGCATTGCTTTACTAAGTGAAATGGAATCTATCTAATGGAAGACATATGATCAAGCTGCAGAAATGGTTCCTTCCATAGATTCTTTTGGAAATGAATATAGATGTTGGTGGTGATTTTTTTTAGAATTTAAGTATACTATTGATCTGTGAAACAGTCATTTACATTTCATATTTAAAAGCAGAACAGACCTTTAAGTGATTTGGAAAATTAGAGCAGCCATTATAACAAATGGCTGAAAAGATGGGACAGAATAACCCATTCATTTTTAACAGTGTCCCCTTACACAGCCCACAGCACACAGGACCGTCATTATGAGCATGAATAATCTGTCACAGAACAGCAATGGCACTTGGCGTGGAGCTGGGCCTCCCAGCCGTGAGTCGCTGGACCAGCCTGTGGTGCTTTGTCTACCAATCTATTTGTACTGCTTTTATAAACCATTTGTTGATTTGGAAAAGATGCCAAAGATTTGAGCACAGTCTACTGGTTATTTATTCAGTGGCACTTCCTTCACTAGCAATGTTGTCAAATGTTTTAATTCATGCATAAGAATAAACAGAGGTAAACCGGGTCAGCAAGAGATTAAGAGGAAAAATCTGAAAATAATCATTACAAACTGTTCTCACTGGAAGCATGCACTATATTTATTTAGATACATGTTTCTATGATTAATAACATATGTGTTGCTACATCATGCTAGCTTGCAAAATTTCTTGCACAATTTCAGTTAAATTTCCCACTTGGTATTTTTCCCATTATTCAGGTTAGAAATTTCATGGCCCAGAGAAGCATGTCTTGTCTACAAATTTACAATGCAAATATATATGAACCAAGACAAATATTTAGATCTTCTGACTGTATTTTGATTTTCGTTTGCAAACCAATGAAGTGCAGGCTAAGCTAAGGGTGATTCGGGAAATTTTATTATATAAATATATACCTAGTTGGCATTGAAAGGGGCTGGAGGGGTAACTCAGTGTGGAGGCCCAGGGCCAATGCTTAGTATATACAAGAGTAAATAAATAAGTAAACAAACAAATGTGTTTTTCACATTAATATGATATTCAAAAATTAAAGAATTTAATCAACCAACTAGTATATTTGTTTCCAGATTTCTGAAAAGGTTCAAACATACATAAAACTATTTATTCCTAAATATCCAATTATTTAGTTTAAATACAATTGAACCTTTCTGCCTCATAGGACTTTCCACTGTATAGACATAGTAGTAACTAATTCCAGTCTGATGCCTATTTGCAATTAACCACAGGCATCAAAACTCTTAAAAAAATTAGGAATATGTAACCCAATTTCTCATAAGAGAGAAAAGAAAATGAATGAGAACTATGCTCCATATTACAGTACAGGTGAATTTTTACTATGTATTAACCAAAAAAATAGTCGTGTATAAGTAAGTCATTCACTACAAATACTCCAATTTCCTATCTTGGTTACAAATGACTGTGTTCCAACACCAGTAATTGAATTCTCCAAGCAAAATTGAAGGCAACCTCTTAGCCAAAATCTGTTGGAATTCTTTTTTAATGTAGTACTTAATGAATTTCTGATAAGCAATGCTTCTATAGAATAATTCCTTTCTCTTCAACAGATTATACTTAGGAAATCTAAAAACACTGCAGAGAAATATGCAAATTAGAACTTGTGGAATATGTAAATGCAAAGATTTAGGGAGGACAATTTTACCAATTTGCATATGCTTTTCTTTTATATGGGAAAGGAAATTCTAAGAGGAAGAAAATGACATTCTCAAGTATACAAGATCCTATTACACTCAGTATTATCAAGCAGGATTAGAAGGTTTGGTTAGTAAGGCACATTTAACATTTCACATCTTAGCACATTAAATATTCAGATAACCTATGCTTTTTAGAAATCTTTTCAAGAGCCACTGTAGTTTCATAATATAAGATTCATAACTGTAAAATCTTGTAAAAATGTCATAATTTTCGACATGAGTTTTTCTTTGCTTGTTTTATTCTCATCTATATGACTTTTTCTTTACTTACTTTAATATATTATATAATTATAATAAAAATAACTCAGTGTCATTGTGGACATTTAGAAATATTATTATAAAATTACTCATGTTGTCCATTTCCCCAACAGATATGGAAATGATAGTCATTGACATTAATTATAAAAATAATATTGAAGTGACTGAAGTTATGTTGTATTCCATTCTTCTTGGGTAATGAATCATACTGATGAGTAGAAAGACACTGTTAAAACTACATCCTCCTTTAAATCTTTTGACTGCCTGAAACTTTTCATCTTACAAGATATAGTCAATCAAAAAGCTGTTCAATATTATCCATGTCACAATTTAAGTCTAATTTGTACGTTATTAATCATGGCTTAAATAAAATCTAAAATCTAGTTTTCATTTTAGTAAATTTAAACCTAAAAAATATTTTCGCTGACAGTATAAATAGGGAATTTCAAGCACTTATGAAGACAACGCTTGCTATGGGAGAAGTTCTAAAAGTATTCAAGCACTTTTAGAAGTCAGCAACCTTTAGCTCTTTTAAAACACATCAATGAGCTACTTTCCATGTTAGTAAAGAATAAAATACTTCTGTCATAGATGTAAAAAGAAGTCATTATGTGGCAGACTCATTGGAACTTAAATATCTCTTGCAAAATTTATATTGCATCTCAAAATTGTTTTGATTTTCAAAATTTCATAATTGGCTCTCTATCGTTTCTTCTAGAAAAGGACACTCATCTCATAGTTTACTAATTTTAGTGAGAAGCATAAGATCTAAAAAAGAAATAAAATGAGCACCAGACAGAAGAAAACAGACACACTCCTCATCATCATTTGCAAAGGGTGACAGTTCTGGCTTGTAGATGAAACCTACCTTCCTTTGTGTAATATGTTCACTTCAGGATGACCTTTTCTCTCTGACAGAGCCTTGGCATTTTATGTTACCAGAATAGCCCAAGTCATCCAGGACAATTTACCCTTTTTTAGACTATTAACCTCCATCTCTTCACTCAGTCACAACACGATGTGACGATCTTTGCCCGCTAACACCTGAAAAGTAAATTAAACTTCCAGTCTAGCAGCATCTTAGTAGCTATCTTTACAACCCTCTCAGCAAAAGCAGAGAGCAGAGCAGTTAAACACTGTCTTACTTTTGAGGTGAAGACTTAATAAAAATGCACTGCAAAATGGAGTTTGAAATCTAACTTGCAGCCTCTCAAATAGTTTTATAAAATGCTAATGTGGTTTGGGGTTAGAGGCTACAGGAAGTTAGAAAATAATGAGTGTTTCACTAGAAGAGAGTATCACCAAATCTTTGATTATTTACTGTTGGTCGCTCTGTTATATGGTGCGTTAACCTGTCTGTCTCTTTAGTCTGTCTCTGTCTCTTTCTCTCCTAGACTTCAAGGAAAGTCATCTCTAGTTTCTTCTACAATAGTTTTCACGATAAGCTGTCTTTACCCACACCACCACCACCATAGTGTAGAAAAATCTGAACTCAGTAAGGAACACATGTTAAAATCAGCCAGAGAACTTTTAAATATCACAATACTCCCCTTACTTAAGAGCAATCAAATGCAAATCTGAGTTGGGATGCAAAAATCCATGTATTTTAGAGCTCTATAGGTGAGTCTATTGTATATCCAGGGTTAAGAATCACTTTTCTATAAACTAGGCTAGGAGCTTTGAATTAGCTTAATTATGAAATGAAGACTTTCCATATAAAGATGTTTCCCTTGCTATTTGCTTCCTATACATTATACATTCAATGTACAAATAATCATAATACACAATTATGTCTTGAAAGGAGTTATTTCTAAAGTACTGCTTAGAGAGAAACACTTGATTATCCAGGCATAGCCTTATTTCACATGATAGTTGCTATCATTAGATACTGCTGTGGAAATGAACACCCAAGCTAGAATTTCTAAACTTTGGAAACAGGAAAATTACTTAAGGGCTTTTAAAATATAAACTCACAAAAGTGAGTCCTGATCTAGCTGAAAATATGCAATACTCTGCCTAATACTCTGGACAGAATCTAAAAATGAATCATTTCTCCTCCTGTCCCTTTCCTCTTTCTCCTCTTCCTTTTTTTCCTCCTCTTTCTCCTCTTCTTTCTTTTATGTCTAATATTTATGATTTTATCTGATTTTGGTTAAACAGATGCCTTAAGATTTAACATTAAGTAATGCATTCAAATGAATTTAATAGTGGGTTGAATATTTCAAATTTCCAATTTAATTGAGACATTTTGAGAGTATATAAAGTTTTATGTTATTCTCTGATGGTAAAATAATAAGGCAAATATACATCTATAATGCAATTTTAAAATGCCATTCTAATATGTCAATAGTATTTTCTGTCCACATTTCACTGTTCCTATGTTCCTCTTTTCCTGATAATTTTAACTTTTTATTACATTAAAAGATTTCATTCTTCAACAAGGCTGTCAATATCATCAAACATATTTTTTACTGACACGATTCTTATTTAACTGGCCTCAGTGTGACTAGAATGTGTATACTTCAGAATTTCTTTCAGTAATTGAAACACATAACCAACGTTGAGGCCAATCACCCTACTGAGTCGAAATTGCAGCCTAGGAAACATTTCCTCAAAAAATAAAAATAAAAATAAAAATAAATAAATAAACAAACACAAACGACTTTTCAATGGTGTCAATATTATTGACAGCTACCTATAGCTCTGATGACAAGGGTTAGTAATAGTTTGACATGTGAGGTCTCTACCATTTCCAAATATTTGTAATTCAATCCTGTATCATTTCGCCTTGGACAGTGACTTACCCAGATATTCCCATCCTGATGATACGGTTTCCAGTTCCTTCCCGTGTCACTGTACAGCATGCGGTACTGTGTCACCCAGTCTGAGCTGCTGTATCTCCCTTGGGTTCCAATGGCACTGATCTGCTTCCGATTGCCAAAGTCTACCTGAAGCCACTGATAATGGTCATTGTCTGACGGGGACCAACCCCCAGCACCTGAAGAGGGCACAGGCAAGAGGGAAAAAGGAATATATAGGTTAAACTGCTAAGTTTGAAAATGGATTATTTTGCATATTTTAATTAGCCTTGTCAGTGCAGCATTTCACAGCTGTATCATGAAGTATCCTTTATAGATGCCACTGGGACTCCAACTAATATTTTTCTACCCAGGTAACATTGATTCTTTAACCTCTTTATGGTATAATTATGTGCTCATTTTCTCCTGAGCAAATGTCTCCATAATTCCTCCATTAGATCTTATTAGTACAAGTCAAAGTCTAATTGGCTGAGGGTGGATCAATTTATCATGAACTCTTGAGCTAAAATCACTAGAAACATATGTAAGTATCTAAATCTTCTTGCTTGATGTGAGGTTTTGACTTTTAGGAAATTATAAATGAAAGAAAAGTCAAATATACACAACTATCAACTATACTTCACCTTAAGAAGTTCAAAGTTCAACAATTTTAGTACTATCATCCTTAAAAGTAAGTGTAATTTTCCATCAAACTCTTAGATTTGTGAGACGTAAGATATATAGGCAACCAGGAAGAATGTATCACTTCAGAGATACAACTCCTTTCATTTGAATCAAAATAGTCCTAGAAATATACTTTGAATTACTAAAGAAAAGATAAACATCTTTTGGCAAAATTTTGTATTTGACTGGCAAATAGTAAGACCATACAACTATGAGGCATTAAGATAGAGCAAAAAGACTTACCTTTTAGTAATATTTAACTGTAGCTCTAGACTAAGAAGTGACAAAATATGACATAAAGCTTAGTGCCTAGGACTATTAAAGTTTGGTGGATGCATTTAGTACTAATGAGGAGAAATGACAGAAAAATATTTAACAAAGTATCCCAATATAGAGTATATTAATATATATGCCCCATATTTTAAAATAAGGAATTTAAAGACTGACAAAATAATTTGTTCTTTTAATACCCTCATAATAAATATTGTCTGTCAATCATCTTGGATACCTTATTTATTTAACGTCTACATGTGTTTAGATCTACAGTGTTTCCCCCAAACTCTCCTACCTGTGGAAGATGATTATCATGTTCACCCATGGGTCCTTTCATTGTTGATTTTGAGCTAACTGTGCTTTTAGGAGGTGGGACCTGGTTGGAGGAGGTCACTGGGGTGTCACCTGGAAGGGTGAATTCTTGGACCTGGTTCCTCACTTGTCTCTCTGTTGCTTGGCTGTCATGGGTTTGGCACCTTCTCTACTAAATTCCTCTACCATCCGTTACTGCCTGGCAGTTGCCGATTGTGAACTGAGATGTGAGCCAAAATAAACCTCTCATAGTGACAGTGGTGACCCAGTGATGATAAAGTAGCTGAGACCATTATGGCTTCGTTTTACTTCCAGATATAATAACATAACTGCCTAGGGAAATACAAAATGAACACACTTGCACATGACATGCCTGTTTTCAGGAATTTGGCAGAGCAGGAACCTGACCCAGGAGAAGACCCTGGGCAGGCTGCGTAGATTACACGCTGCGAAGTTTGGTTCACCATGTCCCACAGATGCTCATGTGTCGCAAGTCTGTCCTCAGCCTGTGGCACTCACGGGGGGCAGAAAGCATTCAGAGTCAAGGCTCAGCATGAAGTCTCCTGTTCGTCATTAGAGGGGATGGTGGCACCCCAGCTACTTCCTGCTCCTCTCTGCCTCCCTGGTGGCCGCGAAGTGAGTAGCTTTACCGTATTGTATTATCCTGCCAGGAAGTGCTGCCACATGTCTAAAACAAAAAAGGCCAAAAAATCAGGGACTGAAATAACTAGGAGCTGAAAGAGGCCTTTTCTCTTCATAAATTGATTTTTAAAAGATATTTGCTATAATCATACACTGCAGAACAACATAGGACCCGAGGGGGAAAAATAAATCACTGTGTCAGAACGTGAGCCATAGAAGTCATCTAAACTGAAGCCTTAGCCACAGAAAAGGGCTTAACAAATGAATGTACAGTAACTCATGGGACAAAAGTACCTTAACAATCAATCGTGAAAATTGAGTAACAGAGCAAGGATGCTAGACTTGAGACAGAATATATATATATATATATATATATATATATATATATATATAAATATATATAATATGTGTCAGTTAGATAGATATACATACACATATATAATATTAATATATAATCACATATTTATATATTTATACATAAGAAATAATGGTTGAAATTTACAAACTCAAATATCTGAAAATTTTGTTGAGTTTTAGCCTAGACAAGCACAAAGAAAAACACACTAACTCACTCCATAATCCACTACTGGGAAACAATGTTAAAGAGAATGTCTGGATTATAATCAGCAATAACTTCTCAGCACCATCAGCTCAAGCCACAAGGCACGTATACTGATGTGCAAAAAAGAAAGAAAAATAATGACTTCGGAAGAGAATTCTATAGCCAGCAAAACATCCAGTAGAAGTGAAAGCAACATAGAAGTTTGTAAGAAAAAAGTGGAGGGAATTTATCACCCCTACGTATGTCTAATAAGGAAGCTTTCACCTTCAGGGAAATTTCACCATATGGAAACTCATATCTATGTGAAGAAATAAATACTGAAAATTGTTCCTCTGTCCGTAAATGTACAATACTTGTCTATGCTTTTACACTGTAAAATGTTTGAAACAATCATAGCAATGCTTAATCAGAAGGCTTCTCCCAGGTGAAGAGGTAAGAAGCTTGAGACTAGTAGACCAAAGGCCAAGGTGTGGGCTAAAGAAGGCTGCCGTGAGTCCCTCCTGTCATCCCTAAAATGATATTATCTGAAGCCAGCAAACTCAGGGAAAAGGTCAACCAAACTCACCTGACTGTAAAATATAGACTTTCTAGGAAAAGACGGCATTGTTTCCTGTAAAAGCTGGAATAGCAAACATTGTCTGTCCTTTAGGTCACACTGTCTGTGCAGGGACTACTGAAATCTTCTGAAGCAGTCGGAGACAGTGCATAATGAAAGTATGTCTGTAATTCAACAAAACTGTATCAACCCCTGCCCCCAATCAACAGCTCAATAGATGAAAACAGAAAAAATCCGTGGGTTTCATTGTATCTAAATACATCTAGCAGTATTTAGAAAAGATGTAAGTATAGGGTGAGAGCGCATATATACTGCACGTCGGTCACCTGTAGAATTTGTGTGTAAACTATATGATAACTGCTTCTTTGCTCTCTGGTCTCATGTCTTCAATCTACAGTTTTACTGCACAGATGTTTTTAAAATGAAAGTTCTATCCTGTTACTTTGCTCAATACCTTCTGATTAGTTTTCAGTGACTGAGGAAATAAGCAACCCTCACCTCCACGTGAGTGGCAGACCTGGATGCACCTTCTGCCCATCTACACTGCTTCCCCCACTAGCCTGGACAGTTCTACCTAAGGATCAGTGTGCACACTGTACTTTTCGCTGCCTGCAGTGGCTGTGGTGAGCCCCCGGCCTGCGTGAGGAGAGGAGATCCAACATCCTTAGCCACATGGAGCTCACAGCAGACAGTTCTTAGTCTCAATTCCTTTCCCGGAGTTTCCTGACTTAAAAAACTGACTTTACCAAGGTTATGTGCCTTCCTAAGGTTGTGGAAATCCCATGTCTGGACTGTCTAGACCATCAAAGGCCAGAATTTTATCCTGAGTTGTGGAAAGACTGCAGAATCTTTCAACTCAGAGCTTACTGCAGGATCAGTGGAAGCCTTCACTGAGAGCTCCCTCTATTTTTTTGTCTTTTTCCTCTCCTCTCCTCTCTCCTCTCCTCTCCTCTCCTCTCCTCTCCTCTCCTCTCCTCTCCTCTCCTCTCCTCTCCTTTCCTTTCCTTTTCTTTACTCTCCTTTCCTATTTTTTCAACTACTTTCCATCTCAAAAATTGTGTCTTGAGACAAATCATGTCTGCAAAAAAAGCTCCCTGGGACCAGGTTTCTTGCTCCTTTGTAATAGGTTCTTCTTGTCCCTGCTTTGTGATTTGTGTTATTTTCATGAAGAGTTGTTGGCTTTTTGTAGTGTCTAATAGTCTCTATGGCCATGTGTCATCCATGTGCCTCTTTCTAGAATTTATAAAATGTTATAGGAACAGCAGCTCAATTTTTGAAATAACTATGTGCCATTATAAATAAATAATAGTAGATTTTTTCTTGCTCGTTAGATTTACAGGTTCAAATCTTCAAGAAATGTATATTCAAATGCACATAAACTTAATGTGTTACTTAAAGCAATATGATGATTTGGTCAATGAATTCCACGAGGAATAAACATAATGAAGGAATAAATAGAAATATATCCAATTGGTTCTTTGGTGAGATTTAGAATATCTTTTCCTGTTTATTCTTGATAAAGACTCTAAAATAAATTTTCTTGTGTTACAAATTTTTTGAAGAATTTCAACTTTTCAAACATACAACTTCTGCTTCCAATATGTCTCATTTCTTGAAACACAGCAGAATTTGGTGTCAAATTTAAAGAGAGCAAAAATCTAAAAATAGGAGAAATATGCATAAAATCTTTTATTTTTCAAAAATGTAGAGAGAGAATAGTGGTGGATTCAGGCAGATAGTAATTGTCAGGCTTTCATGAAGAACATGGTAGAAATATCAATGAGAAATTTCCTGTTTCTCTTTGATCTATCAAGCATGTAATGCAGAGAAGCCAATTACTTTGTTCATTTGGCTTGTGAGTTGTTTAACATCCATTGATCCAAGGATTAGGAATGACACCTTTTACATAACACAAAAAGTTCTGGAAATAGTATTTAAGAGGGTACAAATGACCCCCCAACATACTGTAGGGTGCATAAATGAACAAGTGCTCCCAATTCATGCTGGTAGTTCTTGAAAGCAAGTAGATGTTGAAAGGAGACAGAAGGAGATAAGATACTAACACTGAACAGTCGTAAAATCTCAGTTTCTTAGGAGGCTTAGAAAGTATTTTTATCAAGAGATAACAGGGCCACATTTATCTAATGTATACTGAGTAAATTGTTGGAGGGACCTGAAAGATGTGTACTTATTACAGAACATTTATATCTTCACCCATAGAAATTCTGCTCCCTCTGCATTTGCTCTGCATCCTCTCTCTCCTTTCCTCCTCTCCCTCTTTTCCTCACCCCTTAGTCCTTTCCCTGTGCATGTGTGTGTTTCTGTTGCAAAGATATGTGGAGTTTGTACCTAGGTGTTAAGTTGCTTGAGTAATACATTACAATAAAAAGTAGGAGAGATGAGTGAGCCTAGTACTCTGAATAGATGTAATGAGTGTTCTGAACTCCTGTGACGGGACCATTTGTGCCACCATTTGTAAATCAGAACTTCTGGGAGGAAAGCGGGGTGTTGTGGGTGGTTGGAGAGAGGTCATGGATCTTCTTTCCCAAAGATAAATGGCTCCTGAATAAACATGATACTCATATTAATGGTTGTAATGTCACGAGAGACTCTGAGCTTAGATTCTAATTTAGACGAAAATGGTGCAAAAAAATTTTCGATTAAAGGTAGAGCTACATATAATAACTGGCTGAGAAATATGTATCAGATGAAAAGAATGAGTTGAAAAAGAGACTCCGGGCAGACAGCATTATAAGCTCAGGTTTAGAGGTCTCCTTCTGCTCCAAACACAAATACAGATAAGATAGATAAAAAGAAAATTGAAAAGACATAGCCAGGATCACAAATAAAATATGCATCTCCATGGACAAAAAATGCAAAGCAGAGAGTAGAGCTGACTTTGGAGCCTGCTGGAGTGGGCTTCTGGGGACACAGAAAGGTCGCAGGGCTCTAGGTTGTCATGGAAAAGTGGTGCAGGGAAGTTTGCCGTGTGAGACAGGGACAGGACTAAGGTCAGGGCTACAAACTGAGAGTGGCTCAGGTCTAAGCTGGTGTGAAAACAGACTGCAAAACATTGGTTACAATTTGAGGAGACTCCGTCCATCTGTACCCAAGAGGCAGCCACTGGCAAGGTCCTAGACCACAATAAGAACGCTGATGAGCCAAGACAGAGGTCAGGCATGGCAGAGCAAGATGTGGGTTCATACTGGGGTTTCTAGCACCATGAGCAGAAAACAATACAGAGAGAGGAGAAAAGAGAGAAGAGAGGAGAGGA